>JAZHYW010008607.1:0-74096 GCA_037355805.1 Ixodes ricinus | reverse complement strand
GGTTACGTATTGCTTTTCGCCAAGCAAACTCATGCCTAGCATCAATTTCATGGTAAATTATATTGCGGCAGCAAGCTCTGACTATTTGTGACCGCCAAAATTGTCGAAATTTGGTGGGTCCATGCTATATGTTTTGTCTCACCCTACGGAGTCCTACTAGCCCTGCTCATGAGTCTATCAGAATCCTTTAGACACCACATGTTTCCACTACTGTACCATGCCTATCGTGCGCAGATCAGACACGCGCGTCGGAGCAATTTACGACCTGGTCACCATTCGGCGAAGAAAAATAAATATCCATCAATTATTCTTTCGGCGTTTTTGTTTTCTTTTCAAAGGCGAGAAGCGGTTTTAACATTTTTTGATCTAAAGCATTGAGATGGACGCGCTTCTGCCGTATCTATTGACAGTAAATCGTGGTGATCTTCCAGAGTTTTAAACATGTCTTCTTGTTGCGTATAGTGAAGAAAAAGCATATGCAAACAGTCTTTATGTCGCTGTTCTAAGTTGGTAACTAATGCATCGTTTTACATTGGAAATAAGTGAGTCCCAATTCAGACGTAAATTGCATGTTGACATTAGATCCGGCTGTTGCTATTTTAGATGCTGTGTTAAGTGAGATTTTTTAGAGATTAGTTAAAAGTGCCTGAAGTTTCTGAGATCGTCTATATATGGCGATAACTCATTCTGCCGGCTCTAAGCGTCCTTGAAATCCTTAAATCTTGATAATCCATACCGATTTTCTTATTAAAAAGCAATCAAATATCGCGGCACACCAAGGTCATCTACAGCGACTGGGAAGAGCATGTTCCGAGCTACGGATACTGGCAGTCCGTAACGAAGAAGATCCTGCCTCCGACCGGTGGAACCGCGGAGTGATATCTTGAATGCTCACGGCTAACTGTTGCCTGTACAACCCGGAGGCTGATTCTACCCACGAGCGTGCGCTCTGAGGCTGACGACCGGACACATCACTCCCGCAGAGAAGACAACCAAAGATATGGTGCGCTGTTTTTCAGACGATTGTACGTCAATATCTTCCCTCTCAACAAAAAAAAATAACATTTGACTATTCTTTTTTTTTTATCGCTCTGACATTCATAATTTTTGTAATAACAGTGTTTACCGTTTAACGAAATGTCGCGTTTTAATAAGCAACATGTCGTCCTGGCTGCGCGAACAACGTTTTATTAATCGCCGGGAGATGAACTCGATGTGTTCGATGTTTATTGTAGCCTCTTAATAGAAAATCGGCCGCCCATCAGGTATGTTTTATAAATTTCTAGGATTCTTGAGGCCGCAGGGGTAGGTTATCGCAACATGACGAATTTCAGAAATCTTGGCACCATTAAAGGCAAGCAGGCTTTTCTCCCAATATTTCTTAGTGTGTGCACGGTTATCGCCAATTAGAAGACCCAATTGTCACACCTTGCAGTAATAGAATGTTCTTGGTTAAATACCTGGGCATTTTACGCTTACAGATACGTTAAAACACAATCATTGGCTAGCCAAACAAAAAGCATCCGCCACCATGTCATTCTTAAGAAGAAAAGAAATAAACAATCATTCAACGCAAATCTTTGTGGAACTTCCGCAGCTCTTAATGGAGGGGAACGGGCATTCTGTATTTCAACTGTTTGTTTTACATCTAAATACAACTACTATCTTTCACAAAATGTCACTTGTTTCATAATCTTCTCGGCAAGATGAAGCTTTCAGTGAGGAACGCGCTCAAGCGTCTTCGCTGAATCTAGAAAAACACCGTTCTTTTTATCGTATGTGTTCTTGATGCATCGACGGAGATTATTATTTGTAGTGTAAGCCTCGACAGCAAGGTAAAGCGTCTGGAAACCATTGTTGGCTCCTCTTGCCTTCTAGGAAAATATTAGGAAACCCAAGGTCCTTCATAGAAAATCGGAGCTAATGAAGGACCAGCGAGAGCTGGTAAAGAAATTCTATTACCAGAGAAGCCGCACATAACGTGAAAAGAAAACTCTTCCGCAGTCTCCAAAATATATTGTCTTTGATGCTGCGTGTCTTGCAACGTTCATTAAAGTGATTAAAATCTCCCCTCGAGAAGAAATACACGTTAACCAAATAACAACTTCAAGGTCCTAAGCACCGCCACTGTTTTCTTCAAATACTGGTACGGAATAGAGGGAGCCAAAGAATTTTTTTTTCCCTCACACAGTAAGGCATTAGCAAATACGCTTCACGAAAATCATGCGCGGCAAGGCATTAGCAAATACGTTTCACGAAAATCATGCGGTTTAGTACTTTTTTAAGGTAATCGCGACACCTCACGCTTTTTGTTTTCGGCAGAATCGTTGGAAAAAAGAAACTGTGGCAGACCAACCTGCTTGCATGGCTTCGGCCTTCCTCGTCGCACGCGTCTTCTGGGTGAATTGCCGCCGGAGCTCCACGCCTTATCTGGCTTTTGGCCTCTGACAAGCGGCGTCGCCAAGATTGTCCAACCACGAGCGGCGGTATCCCATTACAGAAGTTCTTTCGGGAGATGTACGAGGTGGAAAACATTGCAGCGAGATAATTTGCGTCCAGTGTCGCAATCATCTTTGTGTCAGAACTCTGCCGAGGCAAAATGTGCCGACGTGTTACTTCCGCCTTTATGGAAGATTGATAAATCATTCAAAAGCAGACTGAAAGTGTACCCTCTCAGGGTTGAGAAAGCATGTAGTATTCTTCGTGGAGGGCTGTATGACGTTTACCATTTGCTTTTCGCCAAAGTGGGGAGCTTGCGGAATGGCCTGGCTCGCGGTTATTTTGTACAATATTCTTGGCTGAGAAGCGACAAAGTTGAGAGCAGAAAGACTTCCTGACTTTTTAGAGGTATACCACCGACAGTGGTATGAACCACTTCATTGTGAACGCGCTGTAACAGCCGCTTGCACCATCAGGCTTCAAAAACACGCGACCATGGGACTGGTACATGAGGAGGACTAGCCATCACTTCAAAGGGTCGTGAAACGCTTTCCCAACTTTTTCCGGTTTAGATTTCCTCCTCCAACTTATAAATCGCGCATTCTACCCAACTGTTCAAGAACACGAAAAGTCCCCTCCTGTAAGTCTGGTTGCTACCGGACAGAGCCATTGTCCCCTAGAAGATTAGCCCGTCGCTTAGGCACAGACAAAAGTTGCTTTCCCAACTCCGTTCACCCCCGAAGCTGACAGTGCTGTGGAAGCTACGTGCTCGTTAGACAGCCACACTTTTGCCACGTGATCACACTCTCTCGCGCATACCCACGCGCAGGGAATGAGTCTCGTGATGAAGGGAGGCGGCTGATTGGTCGGGCAAGCGCGTAGCTTCCACCACAATATTGGCTGGGGTGAAGGGAATCGTCCAGTCCGGTATCGTGTGACAGATAACGTTGGACCCGGTGACGCGCTGGGAACCGCGGATGTATTACAGTGAAAGGCAGAGAGCTGAAGGGGAGGAGGTACGAAATAGTCCGCTGTGTTTTCAAATTTTCGCACTGAAAGTCGGGCTTTTGACTTTACCTTCCCCTTTT
Organism: Ixodes ricinus; assembly: GCA_037355805.1. Lineage (NCBI taxonomy): Eukaryota > Metazoa > Arthropoda > Arachnida > Ixodida > Ixodidae > Ixodes > Ixodes ricinus. The sequence continues at coordinate 70,569 of JAZHYW010008607.1, read as the reverse complement.
TTGGCCCACTGAACGATGTGCTATTAGTAAAATCCCAGTCTAAAGCGGTTTATACCAGTCAAATTAGTTTCATATGACCGCCCACAGACGTTTCACACATTACCTCGCTCAGCTTAAAGTTCCCGTAGTCCTCTTACTGCGAAAACACAATAGCTTTGATATGGCATCATTTACGAGGTGACACCTGGAACTTCATTTTGCAAGTGAATATTTTCGCGGTATTTGCGAGATCAAACCGAACATAATATCTATAAGAAATAGTCGTTTAGATATTGTCGAAGTTTCTCGAGTAAAAAAAATGCGATCAGGAAAAACCATGCCGAAAACTGCAAGCGTTCCGTCTACCACAGATAGTGCCAGTGTGTTTTCTCATTGTCGAGATTTTAAGGTTTGCGGCACCTGATTGTGGTAGTCGCGAGTGTGTGAACCAGCCCGCAAACAGCAAAGTAGAGGTGTTGGACTTTCAACGTCATCTCAGGAAGGCCAGTGCGCAGACACTCGTTGAACACAGATCTTATCAGCTGAGCACCGACGCAGTACTCCTGCCAATCGGTGCCCGGCATTCTGGCTGGTTAGTGACGTAGAAGGTTCGCCAGAGGACTGGGCGTGACAAAGAAAAGAAACTCCCAATTCGTTTCAGTCATTAAATAATCAGCCTCAAAAGCCCCGTTCTTGCTTTTTGATTCGTGACTCAAAAACAGTAACACCTTATTTACAACTAGACGCTAAGAAAGAAAAAAATTCTGTGACCTTTATCTTTAGCGTAGTATGCGTGGAAAGCATTCTTCAAGTAGCGTCGAATTAATTTATATAAAAGTATTGTACAGATACATAAAGGAAAAAGAACATACTGTGTGGTTGATTTGCCTGCAAATTTTAGAAGAGGACCTTGACGCGGGAATGTAGGTATGAATCGTGGTATACTGAATATGACGTCACGTATCGCCTATTTCTAGCTAAAATTTGTGATATAAGCTGGACGAGCTACTTCGGTGGTATGAACTTCTGGGGTTAGTGGGCTTCGTTAAAGGACATATCATTCTTTGGAATGTCTGTGACATGCAAAACGAGATAAAACATGATGTACCTTTGCATGTTCATTAGATTCAATATTTTAGACACTGAAATGACCCCGTTTCATACACAGATAAATACATGAAAGAATGTGCGAATATTTTTCTGATGCAGCAACCGCATGTCGAGCTACTGTCGACCCCTCTGCCCTTCTCGTTTGTCAGTGGAGCCGCTGACCGTGAACTTCAGATAGTTTCCCCAACAAAAACGCATGGAAGGGACGATAAGAATACCACTTACTACAACGCAGTACACACTATTCAAGCAATCAAATTACTAGTCCATCTCTACAATTTCGAGTATTTTTGCTTAGCGTTTGAATACTTCTAGTTATCTCGAGACTTATTATATTACATGGTACACCTTTCTGCCAGAATATAAAGCGAGATAATATTTTATTTATAAATAAACATTAACTATTATTATTATTATTATTATTATTATTATTATTATCATTTTTATCATCATTATTATTATTATTATTATTAATTTTACACGTTACACTCTCAGGATTTACAACTACTTAGTCACACCATTATGCGCTAAGATGACGAAATATGTCCGCTATATAAACACTCAACATCTCGATATAAAAATTGTTACCGAGCTCTGCGAATCGGAGCTGAAATCTTTGCCTGAACTGTTTACGTAAATGATATTTTATAGGGTTTCGAGCTGGGACTGCCGAGTTTGAGTGATGAACAAAAGCCTGTCAGTGTGAAGTTTAACGGTTCATGGTGAGAAACAGCCCGACTGGGACGAGGGACAAAGAGGATACATGGGCAAGCGCTATCTAGCAATTGAAATATTATTAGAACAGAAACACGAAATTGACGCTGATGCTCGCGCAGGCACGAGATGATCTTGAAACCCTTATTTCTTCACCTCAAATGCTTACCCCAAAATCCCCCCCAAATGTATTGATTTGCTGTTTGTAAGAGTTAATAAAGGCTGGCTTAACACACGTGGATATATTTTCTTTGTTATATGGCAGGTTTCATTTATCTCCCGGGACAATAGACTTCTTCCAAAATGTTTTGCATGCAACACTGCGCGGGCTGCGTTATGGGACATCTTTGGCGCATGCAAAGGAGTAGCGTCGGTCTTTTATTTTGATATCCCCGTTCACGAAGTAGCGCATCTCAGCCCTGCATAGAAGTAAAGTTAGCGCTCGTTTGCATTGGACGCCTTCATCATCGTGAGAGCCCTCGTGCAACACGGACATCCAACGACCGTGAGGACCTGCCCAGACTAAGCATGGAGAAAAGTAAGGCTTGCCGCGTCCCTTACTTTTCTTGGTGCCTGGCTACCATTCCAGAGTGCATCATGACCCTCTCGTGTCAAACGTATCCTTTAAGAAGCCTCAGAAATTGAGATGATGGAACAGGATGATCGACCCAGTACATTTCTTGTTCCTTTGCTTACCTGCACACAAGTGTCCAGCGTTCTATCCCTCTTGGTAGGCAACAGCATAAATTTAAGGAAAGTCCCATATTTGTAAATGCATGCACTGTATTTGGTGGTGAAGGGACGTTGTGAATTCAGGTTGGCAAGCCCGAAACCCGTTTGGGAAACACAATAAAACTCTGATTGATTGATTGATTGATTGATTGATTGATTGATTGATTGATGAATTAGTTGATTGATTGACTGATTGATTGATTGATTGATTGATTGATTGATTGATTGATTGATTGATTGATTGATTGATTGATTGATTGATTGATTGATTGATTGATTGATTGATTGATTGATTGAAACGGTGGCCAAAGTTACCCAGTATACTTTGGTTTTGCAAAGAAGCTGTTGGTCCTTGTGTTGGAACAACACTGTTGTGTCTGTGAAATGTGGTTCGCACCCAAAACCTCGGCAATAGAGCGATGAATGCGAGTATTTTGTTCCTTTCATAGAGTCGCGGTGTTGCCGGAGTCGAATGTTAACGCATCGCCCGGCCTGGTCTGTATATGAACGGCTGAAGTAGAACGGGATCTTGTAGGCCGCTCGTTTTAAGGAGAACACAAATTTCATACCGTATTTTAGTTACACCCACTTCGATTCGATTGATCTTGCGCCAACTCTGGGAGACGCATGCGCCAACTGCGAGAGAGGGGAGGAAGGGGAAATGCGCCATTTTGGGGGGCTCTCTCGTCCGCTCGGTCTCTCAGACAGTGCTGGTTCTCGGCTTGACTCCTTCCGCTATTCTCGCGGCTTGGCTTCGCAGTTGTCGTGCCTCACCACTTCGCAGCTGTTTAGTTGCACAAATAGCAGCAAAAAAGGCTCGAGGTACACCTAACCACTTTTAGGAGTTGTCAATGCGAAAGCATGAATGTCGTTCTTCGCGCCGAGGCCACTTCTGATCCTCTCAAAGCTACGTGCCCGTGCCGGAGCAGAAACGGCCGAAGCGCCGAGAGGATCACTGGAAACCTCGGCCGGTTTTTGCTCCGGCGAGGGCACACAGCGCCATGGGGTTGCGCTAATTGAAACTGACGCGCGACGGCTTCACTGTCACGGCTGTTTTGCGTGGCTTTCTGCGTGGTTTCAAAGCTGGGATGCCTCAGATCGCGGCTTCGGGAATATATCTGCCATTTGGCGCGGATGATGACGTCGGCTCGCTCCATGGGACAGTTGATGCTTTCGCATTAAAATGGGTGGAAATTCAAGATTTTATAGAGTTCCAGCAGCCTTTTCCGTGTGGTGCACGAAGGCACCGGATGTCAGACACCCCGCCTTTTTAGAACGCAGCTCTTAGACACCCGTTTCCGGCCAGGCGGCGTCGGCGTAACCGCGCGTTGCTTTTATGCGACGTCTGCCATAATGACGTCACACGTGACGACACGTGTGAAGTCACCCTCGTGACGTCACACGGCACCTAAATTTGGCAGAAACTTTTCCCGCTAAATTTGGTGGAAAAGTTTTTCCGCTAATTTAGAGGAAAGTTTTCCCGCTTTATTTATCGCGGAAGTCTTCCCACTAAATTTAGCGGGGGAAATTTTCCCCTAGATTAAGCGGGAAATTTTCCCGCAAAGTTTAACGTGAAATTTTCTCACTAAATTTAGCAAGTATTTTTTTGCGGGAAAATTTCCCGCTCAAGGTAGCGGGGACTTTTTCCGCCATATTTAGCGGTGATATTTTCTTGCTAAATTTGACGGGAGAATTTTCCAGAAAATTATTGCACAATTTCACAGTAAATTCTACTCCGAACCGTTCCCTCCCCTCCAGTACCCTTCCCTTTTCTCCTCCTTAAGAGCTGCGTTCTAATTCGGCATTACAGAGAATTGGAAACGTCTTTCATTTTTTATCCCGCTTTCAAAAGCCAGGAAGCTGGACATTTCCAATTTGTCTACGAGTTTGAGGGGCTCGAAGCGAAACTTCGGTCATTTTTTTAAAGTCTGCTGGTGTTGTTCTGGGTCATGTTTATCTCCGAGAATTATAACGTTACTTTCTTTAGCACAGGACTTCTTCTTTGATGGCAGCGTGAGGCGCACGTTGTTTTAAAAGAACTCAGTGGCTTGGGCAGTAGTCCTTGACCATTCTGCATAATGGCGAGAGGCTTCAGGTGGACCTGGCTCTTTTGATCAGGCGATCCGAAGGCTGTCCTTGAAGAAGCAGACTTCCTGCCAGTATACAGTGAGTGCGAAACGCGACACAACCTTCTTGATTTTACTTGTAAAATTACTTGTAAAATTTGGCGGCACGTGGAAGTCCTTGGGTACCAAGACGCTGCCCTTGCCTTGCAAACGTACACAGTAATGATGGATGATAACATAATGAGATTAAAGACAAAGCCGTCATAACACGAAAAGGAACAATAAAATATATTAGAATGAACATGTGGGCGAGTTGGTAGGTGCTGGTGGTGGTAAAAACTTTAATTGAGTTTGTTCAGTGATGAAGCCCCCCGGGTCAGGTCCCCAAGTCCAAGGCCCCGCAGGCCACCGCTACTCCTTCTAGCCCGTTCGAGCAGCGCTCGCTGCCGCTCGGGCCGTGAGCTGAGTAGAGCGGCCTCCCAGGAGGTTGTAGTGGGGTTAGGAACGGGCATGATTCCTACCCCGACAGGGGAAGGACATGCCCAAGTACAGTGGTAGAGGGAGAGTTGGTAGAAGTTCCTTGCGAAAACAAGCGCGACTGGGACGAGGACAAAGAAGAGAGATGCAACGATCGCTGATTAGCAATTGCAGTCTTATTATAGCAGAAACACCAAATTGACGCTGATGCTCGCGCAGGCAAAAACAAGACGGGATCTTCGAGCACTTATTTCTGCAAATCATGTTATAAAATCATCTTGTTTTTCCTAGTTGTTCAAACAGGCCACCAACACCTTCTTAAGAGAACCTAAATCAGGCTCCAGGCACCTTACAAGCTTTGTATTCCCAAAGAACCAAAACCAAATAACGGAAATGCTAAGGTGTGGTTAAGGGATGTCAGGTTACGTGAGCTTCAGCTACCGGCACTTACAAGCTTACGCGACCGGCGCTTATGCAAATGGAGCTTACGCAACCTGCGCTTACGCGACCGGCGCTTACGAGTTTACGCTTCAGCCACCATATCGCTTCAGCCCCGAGCACTTCAGCCAAGGGCGTTAAACCTTGATTACGTTGACCTTAAACGCGGCTGGGCTTCAGCCTGAAGCACTTCAGCCACAGGCATTACGTGACCTTGATTGCGTGATCTTGAGCGTGGTTCGGCCTATAAAGCTACCGCTTTAAAACTTGCCAACTTGCACAGCAGTCCCATACGGAAAGGCTGTCGTCTCGCCGTATGGCGTAAGATAATCTGTTTTGACGATTGTCTATCACTACCCTGTCGTCGACGTCGGGAATGGACCAAGAAAATTCATTCCCATCTACTGGAATGGTAAAGTCGGGGAGCAATCGGCTGGAGGAGACCTGCCAGCTTTGTCGGTGGTTTCTTGGGTCGCTGGCCCTTATGACACGATCGTGAGTATAGATGAACGAACCTCGAATGTTTGGGCCGATAGAACTTCTGACGAATCCTGCCGAGTGTCCTGCTATAGCCAAGGTGTCCGGTCATCGGGTCATCATGGAAACCTTGGGAGATTTCCTCTCGAAGGCCGATGCGAATTACCAGCAGCCACGCAGAGCTGTCCTGGAAGTTCTCTTTGTAGAGTACACCTAGTCCAAGGGCGAAAGTTGGCGGGGCTCGCGAGAAGACACGCGGAACAGCGCACCCTAGTCTTTCCAGGCGCTCGATCGGTGCGCGTAGCTCAGGATTGCCTCGCTAAAGAGCCGCCTTTTTATTGAGGGTAACAGTGCCGAGAAAACGCTCGTCATCATTGTCGCTGTGCTAGCGGAATCGACGGGCGACATTGACAGACAGTCGCCGTCACTGCGCTTGCGGCCAGACTTGTAGACCACGGTCGTATCGATGTCCTGCACACGTAAACTCCTCCAACCGAGACGGCCTGATGTGTCCTTCAGGTTGACCAGCCAGCAGAGTGAGTGCCGCTTTGTGACCACTCGAAACGGGCTCCCATAGAAGTACGGGCGGAACTTGGTGATTGCCCAGACGACAGCAAGACAATCTTTCTAGGTTATTGAGTAATTGCTCTCCGTGTTTGGCAGCGTCCGACTGGCATAGGCGATTACTCGTTCCGTACCTTCTCTGTCGCTGATCCACCACCGCTCCGGGCACCGTATTGCTGGCGTCCCTGTGGATCCCTGTCTCTGCGGACAGACCGATGTGTCCGAGGATCGGTGGCGACCGAAGCCTAAGCTTGAGTTCGTTGAATGCCGGCTCCTGGTCTTCTCCCTAGTAAAGCTTTGCGGCGTCTTCCGTGAGATGCTTGCACTAAGCGTCGATAGTAGGCACACAACGCAAGGAATCTACGAACGGCTTTTTGTCTGATGGTCTGGAAAATTAGGCTACGTCGGCCGCCTTTCAGGGTCAGGACGGACATTTCAACGCGATAGCGTTTAGAAGCTGACACAGAAAATCCGGCGTCGGCGTCGGGGGACCAAAAAAGCCCATAATCTCACGCGCAAAACCACGTGTGATGTCAAACGGGACGTGACGTCATGACCCTATCGACTCACTAAATTCGGCGGGAAACGTTTCCGCTAAGTATACCGGGAAAGTTTCCCGCCCAAGTTAGCAGAAAATGTTCCGCTAAATTTAGCGGGTCGATTGAGTCATAACGTCACAGCCACGTGTGACGACCTGTGACATGACGTCACACGTGACGCTACCGACTAGACCACGCACACACGTTTGCACGGCTTCGGAACGAGCCCGGGTTTATATGAGAAGGCTTTGCGAACGGGGCCCGATAAGGCTATCGCGTTTCACTCTTAAATGGCGAAGCTTAAGTGTCCCCCAAGTTTTTCGTTGCTCACGACGTGACCGGAAACCTCGGCTTGCCGTAGGGGACCTACATTTCGCCTGCTCATGCGTTAGTCCTGCGGTCTTGATAACGGTTCGATGTCGTTTCGAGTGTTCGTTGAAATCACTTGTAAACACCACAACATCGTCGAAGTACACGAGGGAGCTTTGCCCCTTTTAAACCTGTTAGAACCATGTCCATCCACACGCTGGAGTGTCACTGGTGCTGTGCAAAGTCCTGAAAGGCATCAACTTAAACTCCTACAGTCCATCGAGCGTAACAAATGTTGTCTTCTGTGTGTGGCCATGTGGGGCGTTGAATGCTAAGGCGATGCACTCGTGGGCCGTCATAACTGCTCTCACCCATTTTTAGCCACATATTTACAGGCACTTCTGCATTTTCGTCTACATGATCGCCTTCTGATGCAGCTACTACATTAGGATCGATGCTGGCTGCTTTACAACTCAGACATTGCTGCTTTTGATGCTGAACTCGTCAATGGCAACTCTGCGAAACCAGGCAACAGGCGGCAGCCTACCCATTTCGAAGTCAACTTCGCCCTAGAGCCGACAGCTGAACTTCCTGTGAGTGGCTGCGTAGCTGAGTGTACTTTATGTCCGTTTGTCAGTTTAGATTTCATTAATCCGCGCTAAGTAATAATAATAATAATAATAATAATAATATTCATTTTATGTCCCCAAAACCAACCACACGGGTCTTCACACTGGCGCACGCAAGAAATAAAGAAGAAACAACACACACACAGCATCAAAAGTACAAATTAACGACTACAAGGAGGGCAATGTTCATGCGAACGTTGCTTTCACAACTGGCGTTCAAAAATTGCTACATTTTATACTGTCTGCTTTTTTGTCCGCTTCCAACCCCAAATCAACTTAACAATATTACATTAAAGGGGTCCTCCAATGCATTTTGAACTGGTTTGAAATTTTCGCCCAAACAGACTTCATAGAACACAGGAATACGGAGGAAAACGTTTTAGAGCGCAGCTCGATCTTAAGCGCCCGTTTCCGGCAGAGCGGCGACGCCGTCGCCGTTGGCGTAACCGCGCGTTGCATTATAAGACGATTCCCATAATGACGTCACGAGGGTTATCCTCGAGAGGGTAACAAGGGCTACCCTAACAAGGACGACGGTTACGAGGGTAACCCTCACGGGAGTCACGAGGGTTACCCTCACGAGGGTCACGAGTGATTACCCTCACGAGGGTCACGAGGTTTACCCTCACGAGGGTTACGAGGGTTGCCCTCACGAGTGTCACGAGGGTTACCCACACGAGGGTCACGGGGCTATCTCCGCGGGGGTTACTCTCGTGACGTCATACGTGACGTCACGTGAAACGTCAATATTGGAAACACGTGACTGTGACGTCACGTGTGACGTCACCTGATGTCGCACACATCTTACATTGCCAATATTTCCGCTAAACTTAGCGGGTAGAATGTTTCCACTAAATATGGCGGAAACATATTCCCGCTAAGTTTACCCTCGTGACCTCACGTGTGATGACACTTGTGACGTCACGAGGGTAAAATTTTTCCGCTAAATTTAGCGGAAAGTTTTTTCCGCTACCTTTAGCGGGAAGGAAGAACCCATATCTATCATTTTTCCTCACTCCTCCTCAACAGCTTCGCCCTAATTCGGAGTTACAGAGATTTGCAAACGTCTTTATTTTATTTTTAACTTTCACATTATATTTGGAGTTACAAGCAAACAAAAAATACAAATGCAAGCAAAACGTTATCGCTGTAGATGCGTCCGTCAAAATTGTGATTGGAGTGTTGGAGAGAAGTGGCTGGCAATTGGGTTGGGGACTGTGGCTGCCTACGCTGAGGACGCGTATCGTCATCTAGTAGCGTCAGGTTCCGAACGCGATCAGCGTTACCAATGAATTGGGACTGTTCATGACAATCAGTGCATTTTTGGCCGCCGGCGCAGATCACTGTTCGTCGTGCACTATGCCGTGCCTATTGTGCCCCGTTGCACTGAGAAGAGCCAAACCAAACAAAAAGTCTAGGGCATGGCCTCTCTTTGATGGACGATCAGCTCACACCCGTTGGCCCCACGGTTTCCTTTAGGGTGAGGTTTAGCTATTAATAGTGATAGCTTTAGAAAGAAACAAAAATAGGAGTAACAGTGCATATCGGCATTTAACACATCTGTCTCACACAAACGTCGGCAGATAAAGAAAAAGACTCTGACTATCGCATCCGTCAAAGCCGCATGGCAGATGCCGCAGCTGCGCCGAGCCACTGCGGCAAGATCCGCCGGCCGGCTTCGACGGACTCGATTCTCCTCTGCTTCAAAGCGACCTTTTCTCACCAAATGGCCCGTAACTATCTCATCAGCCGCCCAGCTTTTTGCTGACGCTCACGAACGGTAACTTCGAAGGGAGCGGATGGTTGTCGATTACGCCGTGTGCAGGTCAAGATTTCCAGCGCCCCTTTATGGTCAAATAAACATTCCGGGCTTAACTCGGTTTTTATCGCACACCCTTCTATCGCTTGCAGTGGAAACTTTCTGGCTGATATATAGTTTAAACATGTCACTTTTACCGTGGGCTTGCATCGACACATGGAATTTGTAGTTTTCGGCGGGAATGACTGCCAGGACACCGATCAGCAGATGCGCGTAGAGATAGCTCATGAGGTCGTTTTTGAATAATTAGCTCTACTTATGGCATGTCATTGAGCTTCAAGCTTACGCCTGAACCATGCGAAAGTGCGCCCGGCTCAATAGGCCCACGAAGCTTCAAGGTAGCATGTCCTCGAAGTGCCGTCCCCTCGGCACACAGACTTGCCCAATCGAACACGTGAATGCACCAACCAGCGCAAACATATGAGGACGTCAAACAGACTCTGCGACAACAGCACGACAACACACGGCAAGAACTGCATATCCGAATTGCTGAAATCAGCGTGCCTACAGGCTTACTGGTCCCGACATCTTCATTTCCCAATGGGATGCTTATGCGATAGCTCCAGGGATAGCCACCATCTGCTATTATTACTGTTCATTTCGCCAGTGCACCTGCACACTTGTTCACTGCTTTTGTCGCTGGGAGGAGGGTGTTTCAATGAAGTGTTTCTTCTTTGATTCTGCACGTTTTAAACATACAGTAATTATTTTATTTCATTTTTCATTTTTCACGCATGAAAAAGATACTTTTCCGAAAGTAACAATGGTTTACATAGTGATACACATTATTTCGTCTGTATAAAATAATTCTGACGGTTCTTGCCAACATCAGCTTAATCTGCGAATGGTTTGCCTATTACGTCACTACAGTGCCACTAGTCGCACGTTCTTGAATACACCGTACGTGCCACCATACATTGAGTTGTTTTCACCTGATCAAATAAAAATATAATGATGACATATATAGTGTGGCTACCACTTGTTTCCCGTGTGGCCCGAACCACTAATGCAGTAATACATAAAGAGGGCAGGAACCATGTGGCCCTTAAGAAAACTTTTTTTCATTCGAATACCTACATCGCCCAGTTCGGGCATTGATGCAGGGGGTTAAGGAAATACAAAATAATGAAAACGATAAATATAGAGACACACAAGAACTACTGTGATGCAGAAATGGTGGATATGGCATTTTAGAGAGAAATACAGCCCTTTGTACAATATATGAAAACAAAGTATCGTGACTGGCACTGTTAAAAGAGCAAAGTGAAAAAATTATTCCAACAGTAAGTTTTTTAAGACAGTAGGGAAAGGAGGAAGGTGCCGCAGAGATGACATCAGTTGGTAAATTGTTCTATTCACGTATTTTTCGTGGAAAAAAGAGTGCTTAAATACTTAACTTCTGCATCGATATTCACGCACTTTAAGTAGCGAGTCTGTATCGACGGCGATCACATAGCTGGGTTCCTTTAATATAATGTTCTTTCTCGATGCTGGTTCTGCCATTTCAGTATGCTGAAAAATAAAGTGAAAGCCTAAGGCAACCTTCTCTCTGTCTTCCAGCAGAGGGGCCATCCCAGGTTGCGGGTATATTCCAGATTGGCTTTTAGAGAAATCGTGTTTGCCGGAGACAAACTGAGCTGCCCGTTTCTGACATCACGTTCGAGGTTGTTCAATGGTATCAATGGGTATGCCAATCCCTTTCATGGCCAATGCATATTCTGAAATGGGACGTAGCATTTCGAGTATGTACAATGTTTCTTTATAGGTTGTGGGGTTCTTTATGGAGGTCGTTCTGCAATCAATCGCCGCCACACCCGATCGGTATGCGCTTTGCCCGTCACCCAGGAGTGACATAACACAACGAGAAGACAATGATCGGTTTACTGCCTTGTACCTCCCGGTTGCCATCGTCGAGGCCGGCGGTCGGGCTCGCCGACACTTGTCGTCACCCGTCAATCAGAGCTCTTTTGGGATGGAGTCGGCCATCTGGTACACGGATCGCCCTTCCCGCCAACGCTGCGTAGGCTGGCTGTCCCGGGCTATCACGGGCCGAGTCGCTGCGGAACCACCCAGGAATCGCCATGGCCCAGGTCGGTACCAGCAGACGCCAGCAGACCTCATCGTCTTGAATTCCAACCTCTAACTGGTGGGCCGCTCCGGGGTTCGCCATGGGCAGACCAGGCTGGTCGCTCCATCGTTCCTGCCCAGCTTCAGCCTCGCTCAGCACGCACTTCACTGTCTCGCGCTAACTCGTGTCTTCTCCCGCCGACCGCCTGTCACGTGCCCTCTGCCTCGTCTTCCACCTCGTCTCCCACAAGCTTAGTAGGTGCCTGACTAAAATTGCGTTTGAGAAAGTTTAATGTCAGCTGTACCAAATGACAAATAATCAACATGAGCATTCCATTACAAGTTACTATAAAATAAAACTCCCAGGTACTTATATTCAGGCACAACAAACTTGTGACACCTAAATTCTGTGGCCAGAGGTTGTCTTTTGTTAGAAAATCTAGACCGATTTACATTTGTTCAAATTTAAGGTCATATTTCATGTTTCACACCATGATATCACAGAATAGAGATCGTCTTGTAGTATTTTGGAGTCAGCCTCACGTGATATCACGGTATATACAACGTATCAGCATACAGTCGGACGTGGCTAGAAAGATGACTAACCAAACTTATTTATGTACACCCAAAAAAAGAGGGCCCAACGCAGTCCTTTGGAACACCTGATGAAACAATAGCATTCGACAGACTCCACATCGTCTAAAACTACGCATTGCTTCCTTCAACAAGACAGACTCAACCCCGGAAGTGAAGTGGATCAAGATCTTAAAAGCTACATCACCTTAATAAAAAGTATGAGATACCGAGTCAAAAGCCTTCCAAAGTCCAAAGACAATCTGACTTGACTGCATTATTGTTGAAGAAGGTCATGGGTGAATTCTACTAACGTTGCATTAATGTAAATCCAACTCTGAAACCATGTACATATGAGGAAAATAATACATTCTTTTGCGCCAAACCATTGATTAAATTCGAATGGAAAATGATCTGCTCTAGCATTTTACAAGAAACACTTGGCAAGAGATAGGCCTATATTTGCATGTGTTGGTTTAATCTCCACTTTTATGTACTTAGAGTTACGTTGGCGCTTTTCAGTCAAGAAGAAGTTCGCTCTGTACAAAAGACTTTTTAAACAACACGGTTGGCTAAGGGGCAGTAGAAACAGCACCGTTTTTCAGATAGAAATTTGAAGTGCAATCTGGGCCTGTGGCACTGCTTACTTTGATCTTTTGATATAAAGGCACAATGCCACTCTCGATAGTCAATATTTATCCATTTGTGTAACTACGTCCGATGTCGGTAATCTATCTTCCGGGTTGGCAGATGACTAGCTGATTTAAATAAAAATTGAAGGTTTCAGCCTTGCTCTTTTGAAATGCGTTCCGTAATTGACACCATCTAGGCATTTAGGGACAGCTATGCTAGAGTTTGCTTGGTTTGACGTATTTCAGACATCACAGGATTCCTTTTCAGTTTGTCGAGTAGAATGTCTAGATATTTAGTTTGTGCCTCGCGCATTTCTTTCGTTATGATTTTGCCTTACTCCTTCATTTTGGAATATAATCTGATTCTTGTGAACGACAATAGCTACTGAACAAAAGATTCTTGGTTTGTCAAGTTCAAATTTCACTTATTCATTCATGGTTTATCGACATCCCTTCTTTTTCCTGATATCATGTGTGACGGAATGCTTGTCTGTGTCAAAAGTAAAATTTTGTTTTAAATTTATACCAGGCAGAATTCATATCCCAGTCTGAGCAGTAAATTTGAATGCAAAAAAAACGAATCCAGTTCTCTGGATAGCATTACGTAGTCACATCTTTTTCCGCCAAAAAAACACCTTGTGTGGTTGTGCACTGCATAGTTGATATAGCCCTGGGACATTCTTGTAACGACAACGTCAACAGTCACTTCTTCTCTTGGTATCACATTGACGGGGAGACAGATTGGTCGTGCAAAATAAAACAAATCTAAAAGATTAGCGCTGTTCGGACAGTTTTGTTGAGTCCGTTAAACTGAGTCAAGAGTGATGACAATATTGAATGCAGAATAAATAAGTCTTATCTGGATTATTATTGAAAAGAGACCCAGTCGCGGGAGATTAAAGTCACCGCTTAAAGACTGTGTATGTGCCTTCCCTGTAATATTACTGCTTAATTAAACAGGGTTGGCAGAGTTTGAGCCAGGTGGCCTATAAAAAGAGCCTATAGCCACAGAAAGCCATTATAGCGCTGACTTTACCTTAAATAGTTTCACACGATTCACTGTCAGCATTGATGACACCCCAACTGAACCTGTTGGCGAAACTAAGCACCACCACCGTGTGTGCTGCGGTCTTTTCATTGCTACGCGTCAGAATTTCATTATCTTGCTATGGTGCTATATCCCACATAAACCTGAGTTTCAAACTATATAGAGGCTTTTTGTTTCCAAAAATGAAGCAGGTCTGAGTTTTGTTTTTGAACTTCGACAATTGACTGTGTACATGCTAAGTCCCTGCAAGCTGACACTCCTGCTTTAGGGCTTAGCTCTAATCAGTGGTTTCAGCTTTTTCTAATCTAAGTGACGGCATCTGTTTTCGCTATTACGCATGAAAAGTTGCACGTTCATTTTAAGCTCATTAAAATTTGGTTTGGCATTTTACCTCCACGTTGACGGGCGAACTGGATGATCTTTTGCCTTTGAAGGCAAACTTTTGACCGAATAGTCGTCACTGTCTCTCAATAGCTTCGAGGATACGATCGGAACTTGATTTTTCCAGAGCAAAATATATAGTATTCTACTCTCGAGACTCCGCCCACTGTTTCATTTTGACCTATCTTCAATACCGAAAAATTTTAGGTTATTGTTTTCGCGACCTGTCAAGATATGCGGCTGTGCCAATCCTGCAAGTTTGTACACGCAGTAGAAATTACTATCTGGATGGTCTGCAAGGGCGTGCTGCTTCTGTGTTACCAATCAACGTTGTCTTCAACTTGCTTAATCTTATTCGTTTGGAAGTGTGCTTGGGAGAAGAGCGTGTTGGTTGAAGTCCAGGATGAAGAAGAGAATAAAACAATTAAAACTGGAGTTTATCACTGAAAGAGTGTTGTTTTGTCCCAGTTTACACAATTCTTTCTTTCATCCATTGATTTGTTCGTTAGCTCCTGTCACTTCTGTTCAAGATACAGCATGTTCAGACCGAATAAGCCAATTTTGTGACAATTGAGTCTCCGACTGTTTCTGCTGAATCGCTGGCAATGTCCTGATAGCCTCCGAACGTATTTGCTTGCTTCTTGCTGCTCAGAGAAGGATCCAGGATTTGTTCTATGTCACCCGGCAGAAGCAGCAAGTTTCAAATAAGCGCGTACATCGTAAACAAAGGCACAGTCATGCGGCGTATAATTCATCGCCCACAGGCGAGTGTAGCTCTGGCGCCGCACCACGACCGCTCTGCCATTGACAGAGAGTCCGAGTGGCCAACACTGAAGAGGACGAGCAGCGTAAGTTTCTGGCGGCCATATCAGCGCCAGATCCACCTTGGGCATGGGAGGCAGCTGCTTATCTATAGTCGGTGACGGGTCAAGAACGAAGTAGAAGCTCCTCCCACCCTTTCCGCTGCAGAGGAGCGAACGGTTTGAGAAAAGACGCTTGGCCTCTCAGTTCGATTCGCTTCTACCAAAGTGGAAAGAGGTGGGAAGGAGCCCTACGCCGTTCTTGACTTGTCACCGACTATAGACCTCGAACCGTGTCGAGAGTGCCCGTGGTTGCCGAGTCCACTGTGATTGACGAGAGAGTGACGGTAGCGCTGTACTTATCCAGCAGCAGGAGGGCTATCTCCCAGTGGGGCCAGAGCCAGGCGACTAAGGCTG
Source organism: Ixodes ricinus (assembly GCA_037355805.1). Classification (NCBI taxonomy): domain Eukaryota; kingdom Metazoa; phylum Arthropoda; class Arachnida; order Ixodida; family Ixodidae; genus Ixodes; species Ixodes ricinus. The sequence goes on along the minus strand of JAZHYW010008607.1, from coordinate 54,798 downwards.
ATGTTCATCGCCGATGTCGTCCCGGGAGGCGGAACGTCGGGCAGAGCTTGATCATCGAAGTTGGTGCCGTCTGTGACGACACCCGCGTCCCGTCGCAGCGTCGTAGAAAGAAGCCACCGTCGCGCCACCTGAAGAAGGACGAAGCGTAGGATTCTGGCGAGCATGTCGGCGCCGGAGTCCCACCTTGGGCATGGGGAGACAGCTGCTTATCTACTGGTCGGTGACGGGTCAAGAACAGAGACGAAGCTCCTCCCACCTTTCCACTTCAGAGGCAGCGAACGGTTGAGAAAAGGTCGCTTCCTCTCCAGCGTTCGCTCTACCAAAGTGGAAAGAGGTGGGGAGGCTCCTACTTCGTTCTTGACTGTCACCGACTTATAGGCCCATGCCGTGTCGAAGTGCCCATGGTTGCCAGATCCATGTCGATTGACGAGAAGTGACGGTAACGCTGCTCTTATCCAGCAGCAGGAGGCTATCTCGGTGGGGCCGGGAAAGCCGAGCAGGTTGATGTAACCTCGCTCGATGTCGTCCCAGGGAGAGCGGGAACGTCGGGCCGGCACCTGATCAGTGAAGTTGGTGCCATCTGTACGACGGCACCCGCGCACGTCCGTCGCAGCGTCGTGAAAAGAGGCCACCATCCGCACCACCTGAAGAGGGACGGAACGTAAGTTTCTGGCGGCCATGTCGGCGCCAGATCACAGCAGGCATGGGAGACGCAGCTGCTTTATCCCCATAGTCGGTGACGGGTCAAGAACGAAGTAGAAGCTCCTCACCACCCTTTCCACTTCAGAGGACGCGAACGGTTGAAAAAGGTCCTTCCTCTCCAGCGTTCGCTCTACCAAAGTGGAAAGAGGTGGGAGGAGCTGACGAGCGTTGTTCATGCCGACGCCATGGGGCCCCACTACTTCGGCGTCGAAGTGCCCATGGTTGCCAGTCCATGTGAGTGACGAAGTGACCGGTAACGCTGTCTTATCCAGCAGCAGGAAGGCTATCTCAGTGGGGCGGAGAGCCGAGGCAAGGTTGATGTTCATCGCCGCGATGTCGTCCCAGGAGGCAGGAACGTCGGGCAAACCCGATCATCGAAGTTGGTGCCATCTGTGACGACACCCGCGTCCGTCGCAGCGTCGTGAAAAAAGCCACCATCCGCACCACCTGAAAGGACGAAACGTAAGTTTCTGGCGGCCATGTCGGCGCCAGATCCACCTTGGGCATGGGGAGACAGCTGCTTATCTATGAGTCGGTGACGGGTCAAGAACGAAGTAGAAGCTCCTCCCACCCCTTTCCACTTCAGAGGAGCAGACGGTTGAGAAAGGTCCTTCCTCTCAGCGGTCGACTCTACCAAAGTGGAAAGAGGTGGGAGGAAGGCTTCACTCGTTGCTGGCTTGTCTGCCATTACTAGGACTATGCCGATGTCGGGGGGTGCCCATGGTTGCCGAGTCTCATGTAATTGACGAGAAGTGACGGTAACTTGCTGCTCTTATCCAGCAGCAGGAGCTATCTCCGTGGGGCCCAGGAAAGCCGAGCCAGATTGATGACTCATCGCCGATGTCGTCCCAGGAAGCGGGAACGTCGGAGCAAGCTGATCATCGAAGTTGGTGCCATCTCGACGACTGACACCCGCGTCCGTCGCAGCGTCGTGGAGAAAAGGCGCCACCATCCGCACCACCTGAAGAAGGACTGAAACGTAAGTTTCTGGCGGCCGTGTCGGCGCCAGATCCACACCTTGAGGCATGCGGGAGACAGCTGCTTATCTATAGTCGGTGAGCGGGTCAGAACGAAGTAGAAGCTCCTCCCACCCCTTTCCGTCCAGAGGAGCGAACGGTTTGAGAAAGGTCGCTTCCTCACCAGCGTTCGCTCTGCAAGGTGGAGAAGAGGTGGGGAGGAAGCTTCTATACGTTCTTGGCATGTCACCGGCTATGGGGCCCCATGCCGTGTCGAAGTGCCCATGGACTGCCGGTCCATGTGATTGGCGAGGAACCTGACGGTAACGCTGTCTTATCCAGCAGCAGGAGGCACTATCTCGGTGGGGCGGGAAGGCCGAGCAAAATTGATGTTCATCGCCGATGTCGTCCCAGGGAGGCAGGAACGTCGGGCAAACTTGATCATCGAAGTTGGTGCCATCTGTGACGACACCCGCGTCCGTCGCAGCGTCGTGAAAAAAGCCACCATCCGCACCACCTAGAAGGACGAAGCGCGCCAAGTTTCTGGCGGCCCATGTCGGCGCTTTCAGATCCACATTGGCGAGGTGAGGCGGCTGCTGTATCTAAGTTTGTATGCCGTGTCAGAGTGCCCACGATTGCCAGTCTATGTAATTGACGAGAAGTTACGGTGGCGCTGTCTTATCCGGCGGCGAGGCCGCTATCCCAGGAGGGGGTGGAAAGCTCGAGCGAACGGTTGAGTGTTCTGTGGCCGTCGCTGTCTCCAGGGAGGCAGGAAAGTCAGGCGAAACTTCGAGTCATCGGAAGTCGACGCTATCTGTGACGACACCCGCGTCCACAGTTCACCATAATCAACATAAAAATATATCTAGCTTCTTTTTCCTACAGGGCCCACCATTCCATGCAGCGCGCCTGGTGAAGACGGGTTCGAGGGAGGGGTGTAGAAGCCTAGGAAGCGGAGAGCACCTGTTTTGTGTCAAAGGCTTTGGCTGCAGTTTGTAGGGGATTTTGTTTAAATGTTAAACCAGCACTTGCTTTTTAAGTTGCACTATTCCTGTTGGCTCCCCCTGCTCTTGGCCGCATCTTCCTTTCCTGAGACAAAATGCATATATTTAAGTTGGTGATCTTCTCATTCCCCCATGACAGGTGCCTGCACTACAGGCAACACTCAACAGGAGCAGCGCACTGACTTACCAATGTGTTATCCCCGGTGCCCGAGATGCGTTATGAATGGTGTCTATTGTTGCGCTTGTTTATGCTTATGTTTTGTGTACTCTGTTGGGTTGCAGCTGCAGAGGAATATGTACTTTGCTATGGAGGAAGGAATGCGGTGAAGAAATTCGGATCGATTGACATTTCACTGAAAGGCAGTGACTAAGAAAGCAGTGCTGTATATAGGTGTCAGGGTTGTCCGGGTTGAGTGAGAGGGAAGGCTCAAGGAGACTGCAGTCCTTCCTCTCACCATTGCGAGGCTAGAGGTTCACAAACCTCTACTCGCAATAACAAATCCGCCGTCTCGCGATTGGCCGCCGCCGGCCCTCGCGCCTTCCTCGAGGAAGTGGAAGGTCCCTCAGTTGGAGGGAGAAGTTTGTAAATTCGGCAATAAGACCAATGCATGAAAAAAAAATGTATTCAAAGTCAAGAAATAAATTTAAAAAAGAAGCTAACGTTAGCAGAAAAAAAAAAAAAGAAAACATTCGACCTTCAGAATTCCGTTCGATTAAGGCAGCATAGTCACCACCGGGAGTCGACGTCGCTCGGGTCGCTGGTGCCCTTGAACGCAGTGGCCACCGTGATCGTTGATGAAGTGGTGGGTGCCGCGATGTCGGAGGGGGATTGGTTATTTCGGGTCCGGGTGCTTCGATCCCGGGACGGAGCCGGTTACGTCGATGAAATTGCCGTGCTGAAGCCGGGACGAAGCCGGGCACGTTGATTTTCAACGCATATTGAAGCCGGGACGGCGCCGCCTACGTTGATGTTCAACGACACCGACACCGGGACGGAGCCGGGTAGCCACCATTTAAGCAACCGACCGTCGTGGCTCTCGGCTCCGGCTTCCATCTCGTCGCACCCGCGATACCGATCATCTTCACCTTCCGCTACTCACTTTCTTCCTGCATTTTTCCGAATCGTGACAGCAGGTCATGGGCACAATGAACCTTTTTCGAGGTAACGAGCACCATCTGGGAGTTGCTTTGTTACCCACAACATGAAGAGCAGCCAAGCATGCCTCACCCGTCAGAACGCAGTGGCACTGTGCCGTTCTATCGGTTTTCATTGCCTTTCTATGCCTCGCAGCACCGATAATTAGAAAAGATCGTCGAAGAAATCTAATACACGCGGCGGCTGGTGCTGAATCGATTTATCGTGCGGCACGACGCCTTCTAAAAATGGCGACAGCGGGAAGCAGGAGCAGAAGAGAGTGTGCGCTGTGCGCAGAAGCTTAGTAAGCAGGTTCACCAGATCTGGTAACTTGTTTCATTTTGTTTTGTGCGAAGGAAAAAGTTGCTGGAAGATCTGTTCTGCACAGCTACTCTCGAACGGTTTTTGGAGAGTAATCTTTCATGGCGAGATACTGATGTGCGGGAGGCAGCGTGTACCGAATTTCATGTCTGAGCAGCAAATCATTGTTCCACTATCATGCGCTGGCACACCCAGCTGTCAATTAACAAAGAACTGAGACGAAAAACATTAGCAAAACACAGTGCAATCGCCCACAGTGCCGTCTCCATGACACGCGTCGGATATCATGTCTTGTGTCGTGAGGCCTCAGCAGCATTGGTCATTTTCTGCTCATTGTTGCCAGCAGAGCAGCTACGGATAGTGAGGCTTCAAAGGCGCCGAGGTAGAAATTTTCAGGGTCTTTTGCATAAGTTAGCAGTTTTTGACGGATGGAACAACTTTTATAAAAGTCTACCAAAACTTTTGGCAGTGTCTGGTCGCAAGCACGTGATACCCTACCCGAGAAATTTCACTGATGTGGAAACTTATTGTCACATGAGTACAAAAGCTTCTTCGAGTGTTGCAAACTGTCTGAATCCGCTGGTCAGCCATGACAATTGCTGGATCGCGTTTGACCAGCACCGCCAGGAGAGGTTATAATGGGCGGGGAGGTGGCGTCCCCTGTCCCCAATGCCGCTGGAGCGAGTGCTCGAGCGGAAGTAGGCGTGGCCACGAGCCGCGACGGAGCATTTCTTGACCAATGGGGAAGCCTCGGTGAGTGGGCCGCCGCCATTAATTTCGGTGCAAACAACCCTCGTTGCCATGGCATTTCCGTGGCAACGCGATATGTGCCCCGAAAGTATCAGCGGCACCGCTATTCGAAGCAGCGCTTAACGGTAGGCGCACCCAAACCGGTAGCGGTCAGGTTGTGATGGATTCGTATAAACGAACGCCTGGTTGCCCAGCAGAAAGCAAGTGGCTTCGGAGTTGAGACACCGTGGACGACGCACCGACTGAATCGGTGTCGAACAGGCGAGATTTCGAGCCCAACGCCACCTGGCCAGTAGGGCTAGGAAGTCGGCGTGTAGCGGACGCTCTCGACACCCCGTGCGACCGCGCCTGGAGCGTCGTCTCCCGGACGGAGTCGTCGTGGCGCGGCTTTCGAAAACGATCGCGGAAGTCCCGGTCATCGTAGGCACGAACGCAGGGAGGAGTCGTAGGCACGGCGACGCCTGAGGAAGGCGCTGGTGTGTGTCGTGCTGAAGAAGGGCGTCGCGGGTTAGAAGGCCGTACAAATTCTGCTTCGAGAAGATGTTGGTTTCCTCCGCCGTGATGAGTATTCAGGTTCGCATCAAGGAAACATCTTTTGGTGCGCCGATCCGATCGAATCAGCCAGCCGCGACAGCGAGCAGGCCAGGCCAGTACCATGAGCACAGAGCGGGCGTAGCCTCGGCCCTATGCCTGGCCTGGCGGAGAGCAGACGATGGGAGCATGGTTGAATTTAGTTTGGATCAGAGAGCGTCGGTGCCCGGGGCAGAGTCTGGGATTGGGTTGTTCTTCCCGGCGTCGCTGGGTATGACGTCATGCCGGGTCCTGCCCTGTTTAAACGTCGCCAGAGCACCGCCTATGGACGGAATGCGGCCACGGTCGGCCATCTTTTTGGACCAGAGTTATATCATCGTCACAGCCATCGCGAGCAATATGGCGGACAGCGCAATGCAACAGCGGCGAGGCTGCCACCGCCGCGTCGGCCATAGATCGCGTTACACTATACCGTGGGTGATATTTCGTTGGCTTGATTGAAGTTGTTCGACGAAGCAGATTCGCCAAGAAACCCGGCGTGAACGGTAGCCCCGCCGATGTACGGACCCGGCGAAAGTTCTACGAAAGCCGCAGCACCGGGAGAAGCGCAGCGCAGCGCGTGTCGAAAGCCAGACTACGTACCGGCGTCTGCTCTGACGGCCTTTTCGAGGCGAGCTTTCGATGCGTTGCTGTGCTGTTTTTTCCCCGGAGTGCTTGCTGCGATTTCGTGAAACTTTCACCGCGTCCCTTAAAGGCCGGGCCCCTGTTCAAGCCGGGTTTTAAAAGCATGTTTTGTCAGAACAATTTCAATCCAATCGCGGAATATCACCCACGCCATACTGATGTTAGCCTGCCACGCTTAACTGCCTGCAGCTCCGTCTGCCACCGGATGGTCATTGATGGTGGCTGCCAGGTGGCTTCAACAGCTAGTATCTTGGCTAGAGGTGATATAACTCTACCAAAAAGATGGCCGCCAGTGACAGCGGCATTTGCGGAGCGGGCCAAACGCGCGATCCAGCCGGTGTCATTGAGATCGGTGGTCTGGATGCAGATCAATAAGGCTGATACCTGACACTAGGATGACTCAAGTCCCTGCCAGAGCTCGATCCCCAGATGGACCGTAAAATCGATCGCCTGTCGCACGTCAGCATTTCGTCAAAGATGTATTTCACAGGTTGGTTTTCTTGTAAAATGGCATGCGTAGCTCTCTCTCTGTAAACCGGGGCCAGCGCAAACGTGCCAGACTGCGGGACGGCGACGCGGGCGACCAAAGTCTAGTAGCAGGCTGTGTTTTGGCGTTCGATAATGATAGATGGCGCTACCTGCCATATCGCGGCGGCTCGTGACCGACCGCCATGGTTTATTAAAATGAACAATCTTTCAAAATGTACCCTTAAGGTTGACAATAAATTGCGGACAATAGCAGCCAGACTTGAAGTAAAAAAACAACGCGTCTGCCTAACGGCGGCAGCTCTTTTGCTGCCAACGGATTTCGTCTGCCATGTCGTCTCGCTTTCTACTACATGGTCGCTCGCACCTTCGGACGCTGCGCTCCCGACTGCCATCTCCTCACTTTACGAACGCCATACACACCCCGCTACCATGCTTGGTCGTCTGCGTCGCCGCCCGCCGTTGGCCCAAGGCAAGTTTCTTGGCACCTGTTATTACCAGAAGGAGAGATCCGCTTTGTAGTTTTGCAAAGTAAGAACTCGACCTGTGACCCGCCTTTGTTGCGAAGGCTTTAAGATGCGCTGCGTAGGTGGCGGTTGTTACCGGTCCGTACTAGATCGAGGCCTGGTGAACTATCAACCACACTATATGCGTGTTGCCATGCGTGTCTGATGCTCGGCTGTTTGTTGTTTTTAACGCTTACGACATTTAGGCTGTACCGAAATGCCTGATCTAAAGGTTGCGCAGTGTTGTTCAAAATCAATGCAACCTAAATCCGACAAAGAAATCAGAAAGTATTGCCCGAACTGTGCGAAATATTCCAGAAAAGACACGCTAATATTGATTGCTACCTGGGTTAAAAGTTGTGTTTTGATAGCGTTGACCAACCGTCTGCGTTACTACCTAGCCCCACACTACAATTTACGTTACCTGTATCTGTTACTCTACTATTGCAATTGTGCAGTGCTTCCAGTTGCCTATTCTGACCTGTAATGGTCCTAGTATTCCTTTGTCACTGTAATCCTTTTCTCTTCCGCCCTTCCATCGTCGGCAGTAAAACCCAGGGCCCCGGCCAAATCCGTTACCCCTTCAGGGAGGGCAGGGCGAAGCCCCGTGCACTTCAAAACCAAGTGCTCTATAGTCGGTTACAGGTTAAGAAGGTAGCGGCAAATGCCCCTCAAAGAAAATCATATATCCTCCGCCACCTCCGCATCCAATAGCGTCCCATCGTTTTCCGTGACGTCGCGGCCAACGCGCGAGGAGGGTCTTGCCTTTCTGTACATATTTGCTTTATCTCTCGACTTTTACTTAGCATTGTGGAAGCCACGAGAGGGAGATTAGAGTTTTTCCCCTCCGCTGGAAACAAATACGACTTTCGGGGATTAGCTTACCCCACCGATGGATACAAAAGCTGCTTTCAGGGACTCGGTTCTCTCTTCCAATGAATACAAAGGTCGCTTTCTTAAAAGTGGGATCGGAGACAAGTTGGAATCGATTGAAGCGGAACAAGGAGCGTTTCCACTGAACTCTTCTTTCGACTGCGGAGAGATTTGAAACGGGCGCATCACGCTTGTGGGAGGAGCTTCTCCTACCTTCTTGACTTATAACCGACTATAGTGTCTCGCTATCATTATGGCTGGCAGCATATAATCTGTCTGTCTCCTGAAACTTTAAGCCCTATACGTCCCCGTCCTCAAAACTACCGTTCTCTCCTCGTACGAGCAAAGAACTTCCCAGTGGATTGTCAAACACATTTTCCTTTCTTATGTCCTGCTTTCGTGACCTGCACACTGTCTAGAGCTGATTTCTCCTGCATTCTTCCCTCCCACATTTTACTCTCTGCCTCTTTCATTCCCTTTTTCACTGAAGTAGTCTGTTCAGCCCCATCACCAGTGTGTACAGTGTAGGTATTTAAATGTAAGCTTTCAGGTTCGGTTCGTCCATTTTGCGTTTAAACTTTTCAGGTATAAATACTTGAATATCTTCAGTAACCACCGCGTATCACCCATTTCGGTCAACCTTTGTTCAAATTTCAACTTACTAATTGCCTCCCTGCTCTCAAAAGACGACCATCCCATGTCCCCCTGTACTCCCTCATTTGGTGTTTTTCCATGTGCTTCCAGTGCCTATCTGCCTACGCTTCTCTGCCGAATTTCTGATCCTGATTGAACCTCTGATTTCCTGCACAGTACTGCATTGCCAAACGACAGTCCTGGTACCATTACTCCTTTTCATATACCTCTGACCACTTCATATCTATTATAGTTCCATAGTGCCTTGAGCTTCATAATAAATTAATTTATTTTCCCTTTTCTAATTATAATCTTCGCATGTTCCTCTAGATATTTCCTTCCCTCATTGAGCCAGACTCCTAGATATTGGTATTTTCCTACAAGGCCTATTACAATTGTCTTGTATCCTCGGGGGTTCCCTCTTTTCGTCGTTAAACACCATTACTCCAGACTTGTCACTACTTAAAATCATGCCCGAGGTGTCCCCTTCCTTTCCACATATTCCAGCTAGTTCCTGTATTGTATCCTGGTTATCTGCCATGGATACAATGTCATCCGCATACATCAGTCCTGGTATTACCTGTATAACCAATTTCTCCCTCTTTTCCAGATAACTTCAATCAAAACTGAAGTTGCTTCTGCTCTAATTTTTTTTTAAATTTCGCTGAGATATATCATGAACAGCAGACGTGACAGCGGACAGCCCTGCCTGAGTCCTCTTTTTATTACTGCGGGTTGTGTAGTTTCGGCTTCCCATATTATAACTACCTTAATGTCTTTGTACACATGCTGATGAAATCTAACCAAATTTGCATCTAAATTATACTCCTTCAGCTGACCCCAGAGTTTTTCCTGGCTCACAATATAGTACGCTCCCTTGATGTCCAAATAAGCTGACCATAAATGAGTTTGGTTCTTCGTTGCCATTCCTACACATTGAGTGGTGACGAATAAGTTATCTTCCAGTCTTCTATCTCTTCGAAATTCATTTTGGAGCTCACCCAGTATTTGCATATCTTCTGTCCATTGCTCCATTCTACGCGCTAGGGAGAAGTGATGACGATGTCAATGGCGCTTGCCACTAAGTTCGGGCTACCGTCACACCTTCCCTTTTCACTGAAGGTCCAGTTTGACCACTGGCTTGACAGTGCGGCCGGCCCGAGTCAATCTGATGCCGCTTGGCCCGCTTGGCACTAAAGGGGCTGTGTATCTTTGTGATGGTGGCTGCTCTTGAGCGTCCTGGTGGGTTCAGCGATGTTTGTTGTAGAGTCCCCACAGCTGGTAGTGAGCTGCGCTTTGGTGGGCCTGATCAATAAAATGTTTCTTCAGGTCATGTCGTGGTGTGTCTGGAGCACGTACGACCATGGGCTCCATGCTTGCTGATAACTGGGCCTGGTATTCCACTTCCTTTGACTTTCTCAGGCGCGCACACTGTCATATATATTCATGGCAGGTGCAGCGGTTGTGCCCTTGTCTGCATGGAAATTCTGCTTCATGCGTGCTTCTCCCATTTTGCTTTTGACCCTTTGGATTTTTCTCGGCTTCAGTAGGTCGCGCTCGTCGGCAATGTTGTTTGTTCGTCTTCCTTAGAGACATTGTGCAGGTGAGCCAAGGTCTCCGTCGCGTGGCACATTTCTTAGGCTCAGTATTGCTAAGTAAACGTCGCTACCATCGAAGGCACACCGCTTGAGTACGTTCTTTACAGTTTGTACTGCCCGTTCAGTAAGGCTATGTAAACGTCGCGATTATTGAAGGCACATCGCTTGAGTACGTTCTTTACAGTTTGTGCTGCCCGTTCAGCAAGGCAGTTGGACCTGGGGTACAATGGGCTTCATGTTCGTAGTTGGAACTTCCACTCTTCTTAGAAGGTGTCGGAATGCCTGTGCTGTGAAGCAGGTCCCTTTGTCTGACTCTACAACTCGTGGTGTGCCGTGAGCTGCAAACCAGCGTTTCATTGCATTAATTACTTCTGCTGCCGTGCTGTATGAAAGTTCGGCAAAGTTCGTGTACCCGGAGTAGCTATCCACAATCGCAATGTATGGTTTTCCTTTGCAGTCAAACAAATCCACAGCTACTCGTTCCCAGGGCAAGTTTGGGACTTCTTTCGGAATGAGTGGCTCCTTCGGCGGTCGCTTGTGTGACGATTCACAGGCACTGCATGCCTGGACGTGATCTCGGATGTCGCTTGACATTCTTCTCCAGTACTGTCTCTCATGCACGTTTGAGGCTGCTGCTGATGCCAAGGTATCCGGAGTGCACTGCTTGTAGAACCCTGTGTTTCCAAGTCTTTAGGATGACTATGGGGTCGCTACGGAACAGAAAGCCTTCATAAACTGATAGCTCGTCACGCACTGGCCAAAGAGTTTTTGTGTTTCCGTCATTCTTGTCGTTAGAGGCCATCCATTCTTTACTGCCTGCATTACGCTTTGCAGTGCTTCGTCCTGTTCGATTGATGTGCTCAGCTCTCTTAAAATTTCTTCTGACATCGGCAAGATGGCTAGTACCTCCAACTCTCGGGTACATGTGTTGGAGCTCTCATCAGTTTGGCAGTCATGGCTTAGGAGGTCTGCGATGTGAAGATCTTTTCCTTTCTTGTATACAATCTTGGGCGCGTAGTGTTGTATGTCAAACAGGAGTCTGCAATCGAGGCGGTGCAAGTCCCAATGCTTTCTTGCTGGTGTTTTCAAGAGGAAGATGATCTGTTTCTATGCTTAGTGGTCACCCGTAGATGTAGGAGTAGAATTTCTTGCAGCCGTTTCTTATTGCCAACGCTTCCTTTTCTATCTGTGGATAGTTGATCTACGCTGGAGTTAGTGTGGCTGATGCGTAGGCCAAGCATGCTGAGCGCTGCATGAGCGCTGCGCCTAGTGATTTTGAGCTGGCGTTCACTGACAGAGTCAGCTCTCCACTGACGTCGTAATACTGTAAGGTTGGGGCTTCTTTGAGGTCCTTCTTGATCTATTGAGGTGCAGTGCTCTGCTCTTCGGTCCAAAGCCATGCTGTGTCTCGCTTCAGGAACTTTCTCAGTGGGACTGCCTTCTTTGTTACGTTTAATACTGCCGAGCACGAAGCTGGCCAAGCAGGCAGGGCGGCCGTGGCCTAACGGTTATCGTGCTTGACCCCGACGCAGAGAGCCAGGGTTCGATTCCTGGGCGCGACCCGTCTTTTATTTATTTTTGCAATTTAGTGTTCTGGGAAATTCAAGAACTCTGTTGCATGTTCGAGGTTAGAATGTTCTACGCGCGAACCTTCTACGCCGGTTGTCCCAGAAGCCCACGCATGTACAAAAGGGGATCCACGTGGCAAGCCGCAGTCAGTCTCGCCCAGTGTTCGATCCTGCTTTTACGCCGACTTCGACGCCCGCGACGCTCTGCTGTTATCTTCCGTTTCCTTTTTGTTTTGGGCACAAGTTAGCCCCATTAAACGTTTCAGTTTTCTCAGTTATTCCTTGTTTGTCAACTCGTCATTCGTGACAGTATGAACTTCTGCAGGTACTGCAGCATGTCAAGGAGACGTTGCAGTTCAACCTTGTTTCTCGGTTGTTTGATTTTCTCGATGGCTTCAACCTTCTTCTTGCCTATTTCGAGACCTTGGTCTGTTAGGAAGTGTCCTGGGAACTTGACTCTTGCTTGGTTGTAGACAAATTTCCGTTGGTTGAGTTTGGCACCTGCTTGTCGGAGTCTTTCCAAGAATACTTCGTTGTGTTTGTTCAGTTCCTCCATCGTTTTGGCATATATCAGTATGTCATCCATGGAGTCTGCGACATTCGGGAGGCCTTTCAGGATTTCTGTGATCTCTTGTTGAAATACCTCAGGTGCCGTTACTATCCCAAGAGGCACACGTAAAAGGTGTGTCTCCCCCTTGGCGTGCCAAACGCCAGATATTTCTGGGTCTTCTCGGACACCATTAGTTGCCAAAAGCCCTTCTTTAAGTCGAGCAGCGTGAAGATTTTGGATCCATTGACCTGTGCTGCGATTTCTTCCAGCGTCTTGAGCGGGAAATGTCTTCTGAGTAGGATCTTGTTGAGATCTGTTCGGTCTATCCAAATTCTTAGCTTGCCTTTCTGCTTGATTACAACCATCTGACTGCAGACTGGAGTTGGGTCATTTAGTTTCTTTATGATTCCGCCATCCTTCATGTTGTCGAGTTTTTCTTGACGTCATTTTTGATGGCGAATGGCATATTTCCCGGTGGTTTGTTTTCTCCACCGCCTGTGTTCTCCTTTAGGGTTGCATCGTAGACGAACCCTTCTATGCATCCCAGGCCTATGTACAGGTTTCGATCTTTTTGTTGTACTTGCAGATTCACGCGCTTCATTAGGTTCAGCGTTTCGGGTACTGCCTGTCCTTCATGACTTGTCCCGTACCTTTCACAGAGCTATGCACTGACTGGTGACGTCAAGTTTTTTATTTTATTATTTATTTTCATGAATACCAGCATCGCCGTTAGGCATTATTCAGGGGTACAGGAAACATCATGCGATAATAATACATATTCATTCTATAGATAAACGAAAACAGCAATAAAACATACATTTTTAATCGCGGATACAGATTTGCAGTTTATCATAAAAGAGATCATTATCAGTAATAGATACAATTTCTTCCCTAAGTGTATTCCACTCTCTAATGGTTTGAAAAAAGGAAAATGAAAAACAGCCAGTATGTTAAAGAAATTCCTCGGTTTTTTAGAATGATCCCGTCTTGCAGATGCATAGTGTGGCTCAAAAATGTGAAGAGTTCCTTCAATACATGTTCCAGCCGTAATATATGGTGTGAAAGAATTTCAATCTCAAGCACTTTCATCGCTCTTTGAGTGAATCCCAACCTAATCTGTTTTTCATTTTCGCACAACTTGTATAAGGGTTGTAGTCACCTGTAACGAACCGTAATGCCTGGTTTTGAACCCGTTCTAACTTTTGTTCAAGGTAACTTTGTGGCGGGTTCCAGATGACACAAGCATATTCTAAAATTGGGCGAATAAAAGAAAAATATAATGTTCGCTATACACTGCGAGATGTAATTTTCAAATTCCTGGGAATAAAATACAACATTTTACTTTCCTTAGCAACAGTGTTATTCACGTGATCATTTCAGTTCAAACTGGACAAAAATGAACTTCCAGGTACTTATAATAATCTACATGGTCAAGTATCACATTTTAAAATTTATATTCGGTCCGGGAAGATGTAAAGCGAAAAACACACATGTGTTTACACTGGGCGATATTTAAATTCATTTCCCAACGTTCACAGCACACCAGTCTTCAAGCACTTTTAAGTAGTTTTGAAGCACACTGGCGTCCACGCCATTTTCAATAATCCTATATACTATGCAGTCGCCCGCGAATAACTTAATATAAAACTGTATGTTTTCACAAATACTGTTAATGAATATAAGAAATAGCAAGGGTCTTAACACACCTCCCTGTGGTACTCCGGAGGTAACAATCACTGGTGAAAATATTTTACCATTAAGTGCCACAGTTTGCTCGCGATCGGAAAGATAGTCTGCAATCCAGTTGACGATTTTATCGTTGATACCCAGATATATAAGTTGGTTTAACAATAGATGATGTGGCATGGTGTTAAAAGCTTAGCGTAAGTTCAAGAATACACAATCAATAGTCTGTCTGTTGTCTATGGTACTTGAAACGAAATGGGTAAACTCTGCGAGCTGTGTAACATATGAATAACCTCGACGAAAGCCGTGCTGGCAGGGGGAAAAAATGACTAGAGTCTAGGAAATCATATATATATATATATATATATATATATATATATATATATATATATATATATATATATATATATATATATATATATATATATATATATATATACTATACAAAATGCGTTCAAACATCTTGCAAGCAATGCATGCTAGTGAAACCGGCGGTAATTTTCAACTAGAATTTTTAACCCAGTTTAAAAAATTGGAGTTACGTTTGCTCTTTTCCAGTCAGTCGGAACTAAACCAGTGTTTGATGATTTGGTAAAAATTACTTGAAGGTACTCCCCTATTTGTTCTTTACAATTGGGAAAAATAACCGGAGAAATTTCGTCACGTCCGTACGCTTTTGACGTGTTAATATATCGTAGTAAGGCCTTAATCCCATCTACTACTATATTCACTTCGGCCATAACCACTCCTGTGGTCCGGTCAGACAAAGGACGGACATAAGTGCAGGAGGCAAAAAAAGTGACTTAAAATATCAATTGAAATATTCTGCCTTTGCAATGTCTCTGTCAACTAGCCATTTCGTAACAAACCAGGAACAGAGGTAACTTCTTTTTTTTAACTTAAACCAGGAACAAAGGTATCTTCTTTTTTTTAACTTTCACAAACTTCCACAACTCTTTGCGATCATTTTTGAGTTGATCTTGAAACGAGTAATAAAAGGTCAGTTTATTTTCTTGTATATTTCTTTTAAGGTACCTGTATATATCTTCGGCATTATGCCTAGCACTATCAGACTGATTTGTATTATACTTCTTAAAAGCTCGACGCTTACGCTTTATTTGTTTTCGAATTGGTAAAAAAATCCATGGTTTATGTGTCTTATTTCCTTTGTCAGATCTGAATGGTAGGCAAGAGTTGTCGAGTACCTGAATCTTTGGTTTGAAAGCGTCCCACAAATGTTCAACATCACTCTCCACGCTCACGTTTAAAAAGTGAAAAAAATAAACTGAAATCTGATGAGAAATTTTTTCGTGGTCCCCTCTCCCGTACATACATTGTGATTTTTCGTGGAGGCATTCACGTCTTACAAATCTGGTTCAGTGATAAATCACGGACACCGGCACTGCGGTTCCATATACCAGGAATTACAGTGACATTAGACATAAGGCTTGGCTTATTAGTCAATAACAAATCTAAAATTGAATTGTTCCTTGATGGTCAGAGAACAAATAGTTTAAAAGAAAACGATAAAATAAAGTCATTGACTTAAAACGAAAAAAAACACAAGAGGACGAACCCATAAACCTTCAGACACGATTTTAAAGTAGATGGAGGAAAAATCCTGAATTCGTTTCACATCAGGAAGCCTCAATAATGAAAATAAATAGATATAATTGTTTTTTAAGTCGGGTGTTGTTGTAGGTTTCGTACACATTTGTGTACATTGTGTCTCAATGGGTACAAAATTATCCAGCAGATAGTTATTACAAAAACCAAAGCAGTTTTTATTTCAAACACATTTTTCAAGGCTTTCACGTCAAATTAGTTTTGCACAAGCACCAGGAAACCGAAGAGAACATTTACTTGTTGCGGAAAGCGAAGAAGCAATCGTTGGTTGCAGAGAGGCAGAGCTACAAATTGCATTTCCTGCACCGAATGCGCGTCCTCGATGCACAGCCTTCGAACTTGCAGCGCTGAGCAAAGGTTTGCGCTACATGGGCTGGCCAGTGGTTGAGGCCATCGTAGCGAACCGCACTGACAGGTCGTGGTTCTGCGTTGTGCACTTTTTTTGGTGGTTCGCCTGCCTTCTGGAGGCTTGGGCGGCCACGCCTCTTAGCAACGGCCTTGTAGCACGTGATTAGAGACAGCTCAACCTCATTCTGGAAGCCCAGCAGGCCAAGGACGCTCTTCCGTGGCACGCCGTTTTCCTGAGCATCCTCGAGGTACTCGAGCCAGCTGTTTACGATACCGAATGAAACAAAATGAGGCATGACTCGCACTGTCCATATCTTCGTCCGTTGTCTGAGCGGATACAGTGAAAGCAAGTAATCCATTTTGTTCACACCGCGCATGAAGGCGTTGTATTCCTTGATGACCGCTGGACAAGCGATGTCTACATGCTGCTTAGTGGCTTCGCTCCATCTTCTTACCGTGGACATGTAGTCAACGTTAACGTAAGTCGAAGCAATGTTGACGTTCCAGTTGTCTTGCAACCTCACAAGCGTGACGTCACCTTCTCTCGTAACCTTGTGTTCTAAGCTTCCTCTGCCTTCACGCCTCAACTCTTTCTCGGATTTTAGGACACAGCCCTGCAGACTGTTGGCGCGGATGGTCCCAACCGCCCAAATACCAACTTTCTTCAACTCTCGAAGAAGAGGCACCGACGTGAAGTACATATCGTAATAACACTTGAAGTTACTGAATTTTGGTATGAGCTCAACTAACGTCATTACAATAGAGCCACCCAGGCCGAGGTGCTTGTGTTCCTGAAAAGTGCCAGCGCCCTTTCTCTGATACAACTCAAAGTCGTATTTCATGCCTTCCGAGCTGCAACGGATAAACACCTTAACTCCTTCTGGGTTCGGTTTCTTTCTTACAAACTGTTTGGCAGTCACTCTGCCCGTAAAGGGCACCATTTGCTCATCGATGCTCTTTGTTTCACACGGTGTCAGCGTCAGACGCCATTTTCTGATTGCATCAACTAGTGGCTTCACCTTCCAGAACTTGTCATTCGGCGAGCGCGGTGACGATGACTCTCTGATGTGCAGGGCTGAGCGCAGCTTAAGAAATCGGGTTACGCTTATTGCCTGAGACAACAGTAATTTGGGTCGCTGGTTGCCAGTACATTCTCATTCGTGGAAACTTTAGCGTTCCCATTATCACTAGCATCCCAAGAAATGTCTTGATCTCTTCTGGAGTAGTTGCAAGAATGGCTCCGGTTGTCTCTAGTTCGTAGATGTCGGTACACCGCGCCATCTCCTCGAACAATTTCTTAGGAAAATACCTAGAAAAGTATTCTACAGGTTCAACCACTTCCCCTAGCGGACGCTGGTTGCACTCAAACGAGACGTCAGGTGACTCGAAGCCCTTCACCATTCAAACAGTTCGAGTTTTTCGCTTGCTGCATGCTCGTATCGCCTT
Organism: Ixodes ricinus; assembly: GCA_037355805.1. Classification (NCBI taxonomy): domain Eukaryota; kingdom Metazoa; phylum Arthropoda; class Arachnida; order Ixodida; family Ixodidae; genus Ixodes; species Ixodes ricinus. Next base: position 37,395 of record JAZHYW010008607.1, on the reverse strand, counting down.
TGTCTTCCTCGTCGTCGTTTTCAGAAGGTGAGGGCGCTTGCACTGCTGCCGAAGGACCTGGCTCATCGCCAGGGGTGTCGACCAGATCGACAAATTAAGTTATTTTAGAACTCACCGCATTGATTAGAAACAGAATACGGAGAAAGGGCACTACTCACGGATTGTGGAGCTGGCTTGGCGTCCTCATCGTCTGTCAGGCCGATATAGGACGTGTTCCCATTTGATATTTTCATCAGTAGGCTTTGTGCTGAATCATTGTCCATCCTCGTCCGATTTCTCGCATGATTGCTTAGCTCTAGACGTAGAAAAGAAATATTTTGATTTCCTTAGCCAGTATCGAGCTTTCGTGCAAAGCCTACTGACGAAAAGAATATGCGGCACTAGTTCTCATTGCGGCATGTTGTACACAAACGTGTACGCGCTAATTGAACCTTGAATTTCAGTATCAATGCCTTGCCCCGATGTCTATTAGTTATCATAAGTTACTCTGTAACTCTTTAGGGACGCCTCCGCGTCTCTTACACCTAGTGCGAAGAGATGCAACATGAGAAAAAGCTTTTTTTGTAGACTACTCACCGGAGCTCCCGTAAAACGTGGAGGCGTCCATCTTGCAATCGGAGTTTCTCGGTGTGTTTTGAATAGTTTCCGTGAGATGGCGCCACTTACCCGTGGCCAAGGGCGTGTACGGTGTGTCCTGAGAGGAGCAGAGTAGTATTAGGGGGGGGGGGCGCAAATACAAGCAGAAAATTCGCGTGCACAATCGTGTACGTCATGTCTGAAGGGGTTTTATACAAACTAGAGTTGTCGGTGCAAAAGGATTTACTCGTCCAATCTACGTTTGGAAGATTAAAGTTGCCTCCCATGATAACAGAGCTATCAGGAATCGAGAAAGTAGATGACTAAGCTCATCTATGTCATTCATGGTTGGGGGACGATAGTGTATATAGGTGCCCAAGACAAGAATGCCTTTTTTGGATAGTTGAACTCGGCACCAAATAGACTCAGTGTTATTGTGTGGTACAAGGAGCTGACTGCTTGCCCATCCTGCGTCTATTAATAAAACCTCCCTCCGCCATTTGCGTGTCGATCTCTGCGGTAGACAGAGAAGCCATTAGGAAGTACTTCACTATCCAGCACGGATTCATCGAGCCATGACTCAGTGCCCATGACAATACTTGGTTGATAAAAGAAATCATTAACTTTATTTTTAAGGCTACGGCACTTTAGCAACAATACAGTGGAAAGAACATCCGACGATGTTGATGGGCTATAAACACTTGTGTACAGAGGGCTGAGGCATTGTTGTGGCCTTGTATTTCTCTTTCTACGCACAGGGACTGGTTCCTTTTGCTCAGTATTCCAGATTAACACGTCGCCGTTCACAGCTAGGTGATCATATGAGAGATACAGTTTGCAGCTCTTATTTGCCTTGTTTACAGTCATTCCAAAGATTACGGGTTCTTTTTTTTCGCGAAGTGCTGCACTGAAATTTTCGGTATACACTAAAGTCAGTGTTCTTTCATTTAAATCCATAGTGTAGAATATCTTCTTTTTCGGTCCAAAACGCCATCTTTAGAGTAACCAATCCTGTGCGCCCAATGAATCGTAGTAGGATTTATTTCCACGTTTTCATTACAAATTCGTACGACAAGGTTCTTTGATTCCTCCCAGGATTCATTGCGCTTTCCGTCGGGTATGCCGTAAAAGACAAGATTGCACCGGCGGCTGCGGTTTTCAAGGTCATCGATATGCCTCTATATTTTTGTTCTGGTCCTCAAAGTCCGCAACACGCTTTTCTAAGTGGTCATTAAGTTGTCAAGCATTTATTTTTTTAATTCTTTTTGTTTGTTCTTTATGTTGGCCATAATGCTGTTAGCCCTTCGAGCAGAGTTTCTATTTTTTGTCATCTGTTCAGCTTTCGTCGGAGGTCCTGGGTTCAGCTCGACGTCACCCGACAGTAGCAGCAACAAATCCAGGTACATTATTCTCCTGGTGTAGGATACGTTGCGTTTCACTGGCGAATATATTGTCTTGAGGTTGAGATCGTTTGCAATTCCGACTGGTAGCAACATTGCACTGGGCTCCGGTGTCCAACTGCATTTTACCGTTCTTCCGCAAGAGAATGCGATGCTACCATACCAATCCTCACTTGCGTTGACCTTTTCCTTCTGGATCTCTGAGACAAACATTTCTTCATCCGCGTCTTTGCATTCGACGGCGTGAACTTCTTTTTGTTTTTTTCTTGTCGGTTCAGCAGACATCTCCGAAATGTCCGTTTTTTTTGCAGGTGACTGACTTCTTGCCGCATGCTGGGCAGTTTCCTCACTGATGGTGGCCGTTCCTGAGAATTTGTCTTTATGCTAGCAGCACCTGTGTAACTCGCTTTTCTGACGACAGTTTAGGCGTCTGCTTGTCGGCTGTGGTCTTCTTCCTTCGCTCCGTTCTGGGTCGCACTGTGTCAACGGCCTTCATGCTCTGCGTCGTCATGTCTTCGATTTGTTGGGTCGCCTGCTCATTTGTCTTGCAAAGGTGTATTGCCTTGTCCAAGTCCATAGCCGAATCCGTCAGGAGTTTTTCTCTGGCGTAGTCGTTCTACACACCTGTAGTATCCTTATTTGTTTCGGTTTCACATCGAGGAATCTTCATCGGGAGTGACATCGCCGAACGACCAACATGGCCGCGGCCGCGACCATCGTATCGCTATGTACCTCCACATTATTCAATGTAATCCTGTTTATTAAACAGTTCGTTGTTAACCAGGCTCCTCGTAATAATCAAACCCACTACATTGGCGACGAGGATGAGCTTATTATCCCCGTTTTCCGCCTTCATCGTCCACGCCGACCGATCGACCGTCGGAACACGTTGGAGAAAATGGGTGACACGTTTTCGCAACTTTCTAGTGGCCTGCAACATCACGGCGCCTGGCAGAAGCAAGGCCATGCTGCTCCAATACGCTGGGGAGGACGTAAACGACATCTTCGAATCGTTGTGTGACACCACCGTCGCTGCCGCTCCGTCGACGTTGAGCTCGCCATCCACAACAACGGCAAGTACCCCCATCGCGGCTGCCAACGAATTCGAGAGGGCCATCGAGGCATTGACACTCGACTTTCAACCCCGGTGCAACGTCGAACACGAACGATTCCTTTTTCGCCAAGAGAGGCAGCTTGAGAACGAGAGCGTCGCCACCTATCACACGCGTCTACGCGACATCGCTCGCCGATGCGGGTTCTTTGACATCGACGGTGAGATTAAGTCACAAATCATCCAAACGTGCACGTCATCGTCCCTGTGCCGGAAAGCGTTTTTGAAACCGACCATGACCCTCACACAGCCGCCAAAGGCACGCCAAAGGCATCGAAACAATTGCGGTGGCTTAGCTCGGCTATGCCAGGATATACGTAGCGTGAGCTTATGCGAACAAAATGAGAGGCGCTATCAAGCAGCTCAGGTGTAGCGTCAGACTTGGCTACTGCACAGCGGAGGCGGACAGCTGGGGACGCGGCGGCGCAAGTGCGTCTGCCGCGGCTATGACGTCTCGAATGCGAAGACCGGCGAGGCGCGCGCGGTGGCGCGGAGCCCGCCGCGGTGGCGGCTCCTTGCTGCGGCACGCCAGCTGTGCGCCGAGTGACGTCACTGCTCCTCGCGCTTGCGCAGGACGGAGCACGGCTCATCATGAGAGCCACGCGAAACTGCTCAACCTTGGCCAGTGTAGCTCACGCTACAAAAGACCTCGTCAGCAGCAGCGTGGCAGTGCGCGCCAAAGACACAACACCACGTAAAGTCGCACGAGCAGAAGTCATCCAACACGAACAATGTTTGTGGCCACTGTGGTGGACCCTACCCAGATCCGACTACCCAACGCTGCCCAGCTAGAGGAGTCACCTGCAATGCATGTGGAAAGCTGAACCACTATGCAAAGGTATGTCGGTCTTCGCAACAACCTCGACGTGGACCACCCAGAGAAGAGCCCCACCAGCGAAAAATCCACAACCTTACAACAGCTTCATCGGAAGAATCCATCTTCCAAGTCAACCACACCACCCAGCAACTTCCTCGGACCAAGGTTACGTACGGTTGTCATGGGACTGTACCAGCCATCATCGACTCTGGCTCTACGGTGGACACCATGGGACAGTCAACATTTGTTCAGTTATCCCCGCTGCCAACCTTGAGCCCATCCGAATGCCACATCTTTGCGTATGGCTCAAAACAACCATTACCTTTGGTTGGCAAGTTCCGTGTGAAGCTACAACACCGGGCAGCAACGTTTGATACAACTGTCCATATCATCACTGAGGGTCAAGGACTAGTTCCTACTCTACTCAGCAGAACATCTGCAGCAGCACTGGGTGTGTTGGCAGATCGCCAACATGGTTCGGTCAGAAAATTCATTGGCTGCATACCCTGAAGTAACCAACGGCATCGGGAAGCTGAAGGGTACACAAGTGCACCTCCACGTTGACCCATCCACTGCACCAGTCGCTCAGAAACCACGACGTGTTCCCTTCCCCATAAGAAAGAAAGTGGAAGATGAACTTCAAGCCTTACTGGCTGCGGACATCATCGAGCCAGTGGATGGACCAACTCCATGGGTTTCACCGATAGTAGTAGTGCCCAAGTCTGCCGACCCATCCAAGGTACGACTCTGTGTCAACATGCAAAGAGCCAACGTCCCTACTGAAAAAAAATTTGAGATTCAAACGGGTGGCAAACTGGTCGACCCGTTTGAATCAAACGGGTGGCAAACTCGTCGATCCGTTCGGATCAAACGTGATTATGGGATGCGGGCACCCGTTTGATTCGATACCCGTTTGACACGGTACCCATTTGATACGGGTGCCCGTTTGATACGGGTCGTCGTTTGATACCGGCGACCATTGGACCTGGCACGTGACCACACATTTGAACAAGCCATTCGGATAGGCAAATTATCCGCTAGCCCTAAATGATTATTGTCTGGAAGGTTGGTTACCTTAAACTCAATTAAGACGTCTCGAAACTCATAAACCTATTTATAACATGCAGGAAACCCGTAAAAAAATGTGCTCGCACAGGTGTTTGCAAATGGGCTGGAGAACAGACACAAAATATTGCTTTTCAATTTTCCTAGAAGTTTTTTACAACCTATTTTGTAAATAAGAACAAACGTGCAAGGGGTCTGTGAAATGTGAAGATGCACTCTAAGCTTCTATACAACTGAGAAGATTGCAAAGCAAACAAGAACTGAGGTAATCCTAGACTATAATGGTAACTTTCGGCGAAATTATTCTCCCGGCTGTCTGGAACAGTACGCGTAGAAGAACGGTCAATCGTTGCCAACAAGTAGGTTGCAGTGCACTTACCAAAATAATAGCGGACTTGAAAGATGTAATCCGATATATGTCGACACTGTCAAAGCAGGACAACCACACAAACACAAAAACAAGAAGGAAGGCTCGTTGAAGTTTCAACACGATGCGGCGCACAAGCTGTCATTCGCCGAACCCAACCAAACCGCAAGAATTCCTGACTTCTTTGAAGAATCGCTTGTTGCCGATATACGCGTAGGACTTTTCGAACAATGATAGCTCTGGTGCACATCCAATACGTTGTCGAATGTCGAGACATCCAAATAAGACCGCAGGGGAAGGCGACAGGTCGAAGCAGGTTGGACGAACGAAGTTCGAACAGAACGGACAACAAGCAGACAAAGAAAAAAGCGGGCTGCCACGGCTGAAACAGGCGTACCCATACCGCCGATCTGTACGTTCAGTATCAAACCGGCTCCGGATAGCCGTTTGATTAAACCGGTAGAGTTTGACAATCACCGGCCACCCGCTTGAGCAACATGTTCACCAGTTTGAGCAAACGTGTGTCAACTTTGCCCAAACGAGTGGCCCATTTACCCAGACGAGTGGCCCGTTTGCCAAAGGAATGACCTGTTTGCCCAAATAGGTGTCCGTTATGGCTCATACGGGGGACCCCTTTGAGCCATACGAGCGTCCCCTTGACAAACTGGTGACCGGTATGGCTAAACTGTTACCGGTATGAACCCGTTTACTTTCATATAGGCGCCTAATGGTTTTTTTTCAGTAGGGTTAGCAATCCAGAGAGAACGACACCCGACACCAACCATCAGTGACATGGCTGCAGAGCTTACGCATGCAAGAGTGTTCTCCAAGATTGACTTATGTCACGGATACCACCAACTTGATCTGGATGAAGAATCTCGAGCGATCACCACTTTCGCCACACCATCTGGTCTCGTCAGGTACAAACGGCTCTTCTTTGGGATCTGCTCAGCTGCCGAGGTGCTCCAACGTGCCATCTCGAATGTCCTCGCGGACATACCTGGAACCCTCAACACCAGTGACGACATCCTTGTCTATGGATCCACGAGAAAAGAGCATAACAATGCCCTGCACGCAACACTTGAGCGTCTCAAGCAGACTGGCCTCACAGTGAACCCAGCCAAGTGCTCCTCTCATCAGCCAAGGCTCCAGTTCTTTGGCTTCATCTTCGGCAGAGAAGGCCTTGAGGTTTCTCCCAGCAAAGTAGCAACCATCCAGAAAACACCAGCCCCAGAATCCGTGAAGTAACTCGGAAGCTTCCTAGGATTTGCAACGTACTGCTCGCCCTTCGTGCCAGACTTCGCTACAGTCTCTGCACCGCTTCGAAAACTACTTCGGAAAGACGCTGTTTGGCAATGGAACCAAGAGCAACAAGATGCCTTCAACAAGATCAAGGCACCTGTCACAAATGCTGCACATCTTGCATACTTTGACCCAAAGGCACAGACAACATTGATTGTTGATGCCAGCCCTGTTGGACTAGGTGCAGTCCTGGCCCAAAGCTCACCCAAAGACGACCGCCCACGACCAGTTTTGTATGCAAGTCGTTCGCTCACACCCACTGAGCAGCGATATTCACAAACTGAGCGAGAAGCCCTTGCTATAGTTTGGGCATGCGAACACTTCCACCTGTACATCTGTGGAGCACCGTTCGTTGTCATAACAGATCACAAACCTCTGACAACAATCTTCTCAGAAAAAGCAACCAACACCCCTCCCAGGATCGAAAGATGGCGACTCCGTATCCAGCTGTATGACTTTCAAGTGCAATATCAGCCTGAAGACCACAACCCGGCGAACTACTTTTCTCGACATCCTGTAGAAGAGCCAAAAGAAGACCTTCAGCGCGCTACTGAGGAGTTTGTCAACCTCACCTTGGAAACAGCCAGACCCAAAGCACTTTCTCTCGAAGAAATTCGGACAAGCGCAGACAAGCTCTACACATCTATTGTTGAAGCCATCGACAACAACACATGGCATCGACTAGAGAAAGAGTTCCCATCACCCAAAGACAGAGAGGAGATCAACACACTTGGGAAAGTAAAGGAGCAACTCACCACACACACCAACATCATCCTTCGTGGCTCAAGAATCGTAATCCCCAGACTGCTTCGTAGCCGCGCAGTGCAGCTAGCTCATGTTGGCCATCAAGGTATGGTTAAAACAAAGCAGCTTCTGCGCACCAAGGTGTGGTTCCCAAAGATGGATAATCTTTGCTCTGAAATCATCCAAGCCTGCATCCCGTGCCAAGCATGTGACGAGAAGTCTCGCCAGGAGCCGCTCAAAATGACCAAACTTCCAGAGCGACCCTGGTCTGAGGTGGCTGTTGACCTGCATGGTCCTTTACAGTCAGGAAAGTACCTCCTTGTCATCATAGACGAGCACTCCCGCTTCCCAGTGGTTGAGGTGATACGGTCAACATCTGCCGAACAGGTGCTTCCAAAACTCCGGAAGGTCTTCGCACTTTTCGGTACACCTGACGTAGTCAAGTCTGACAATGGTCCACCGTTTTCTAGCAAGGATATGACATCACTAGCAGAGGAGCTCAACTTCCATCACCGCAAAGTAACTCCCTACTGGCCACAGGCGAACGGAACCGTAGAAAGGTTCATGAAACCCCTCACCAAGATTACCCAGACAGCACACCTGGAGGGAAAAGACCTAGAGACAGAACTTGATGTCTTCCTCGCAAGTTACCGTCAGACACCTCACCTCACGACAGGTCGCACGCCGTACAACATGTTGTTTGGCAGAGATGGAAAAGGACTTCTTCCAGCAGTTGCTGTACCAGCCAAACAGGAGGAGGTGGGTCAGATGGACGACAAGAAAAAGAAGGCCATGAAATCATATGCCGATCATCGTCGACATGCACAATGCCGAGAATTCTTTGTAGGTGACAAAGTCATCCGGAAGAGAGACAAGAAAAGAAAGCACCAGTCAATGTATGACCCTGAGCGCCTTACAGTGGTTGCAACAAAAGGAAGTACAGTCATCGCAGCAGACAAGACAGGAAGGAACGTTTGCAGAGACCAAAGTTGTTTTAAGAAAATACAAGTTCCCAACAGTATTGGAGGCCCAGAATCGATTGTGAGTACGCCAAGCCTGTGCCGGCAAGACGTCCAGCATCCAGGTCGCCCGCAGCGCACTCACCGACGACCTAAAAGACTGATAGAAGAAGGTTAACTACGTCAACTCCATCCAAGTGGAGGAGGGATGTAGTATTCTTATTTGTTTCGGTTTCACATAGAGGAATCGTCATCGACAGTGACATCGCCGAACGACCAACATGGCTGCGACCGCGACCATCGTACCGCTATGTATCGCCCACATTATCCAATGTAATCCTGTTTATTAAACAGTTCGTTGTTAACAAGGCTCGTAGTAATAATCAAACCCACTACAACGCCCACGATGATTCGATTTCATAGGAGCTCTTCCGTGAGTGGACCGGAATTGCATCTGTTCGCTTGTAGTCGTGCGGCAGTCACGTAGTCCGTGAAGGATTCTCCTTCTTTCTGTGCCATCTGGTTAAATTTGTACCTCTCATACACATGGTTGATGAGCGGCTTAAAATGCTCCGTGAACTCCGCCTTGACGATGTTCAGGTCCTTCTTTTGTTCGTCCGTTAACTGGAACGTGCGATAAATCTTCTGATTGAACTTCTACTTGCACTTCGGGCGGCTTCTTCTGGAGTTGCACGGCAGTTTCGTGCCACTGGGGCCCTAAACTCGTCAAACACAAAGTTGGAGCCGAAAGTTCGCGGAGCGCGCCGGTTGAACGCCGGCGAAAAAAGCGCACGAAGTCATCGTCGGGATAGTCCAATCGGGGTCCATATCACATGAGCGAATGACACTTTAGCGAAAAGAGGTTATTTGAGCGAAGCGACATTTTAGCGAATGATGTTTTAGCGAATATTGCTCATTTCAGCGAATGACGTTTTAGCGAACGATGTTTTAGCGAATGAGTAAAGCTTATACGCACTCCGTAGTGCACTTCGGACGGAAACGGCTATTCGCGTCTCCAGCAACAGGGACGCCTCCAAGCAGGAAAACCGGGAACCAGCCGGAACAGGTCGTTTTGCGCCCCTCCGCGTCTTTGGTGGCTTCCGCGGGCACGTGTTGTCGGCGTGGTGGCGAACAATGTAATTTGACGAAGGCCCGATTCATTAGTGTGGTGAAGCCTCAGTAGATTGTTTGCTTCCATCACGTGCTTGAAAGCCCGTTTACTCCTCAACACACAGTCGCGTGCTTTCGATTTCTTGGATGGGGAGGAATCACGGAAAAACGTTTTGATTTCCTGTCTGTCTCGAATCACATTCAAAGTGACGACTACTTGGTAACTGATAAGTGGTTTCTTTATAAGGATGTAGAACAGTGGACTGAAAACGACAGACGAGGTGTTTCACTGGAGGGAGCACCAATGTTGCGGTCAAGTGAATGGGAAGGTTCGATAGCTGCTTTTTTAGTTTGGTTGTGTTCGATTTGCTTCAAGATTGAGCCACCAACGCCGGTCGGTGCGTTGGCTATTCATCTTGGCTGCTTTTCGCCGAAAAAGTCCTCTGGACTACACCGAAGGAGTTGGGCATATTTCGCAATTACTTGATTCCGGAAAACCTTCTCGCTGCATACGATTAATGAAGAAAATTGTCTGCTTTTTAAAAGGCGGGGACGCGTCTTGCAAAGTTAGAAGCTGTCACGGCATTATTATCTATCGCGCCTCCGATATTTATATTATACCCCCGTCGAAGCCAGTAGCAATATACGTCTACATTGCTCAGGTTGACCGGCCACAAAAGAAATAGTAATTTTCTCCGTTCAGGATTTGAAGTCAAGTCCAATGCAGAGGGGTTCTGCGTGAATCTCCGATGAAGACTCTCTTCAGTTTGTCCGCATTCGTCTCCAGTGCTACCGACTAGAACCATTTGGCTGAGTTTAAGTAGTATCTTTTTGTCTGTCAAATATACTTTTATTCAGCAGTTCACTTAATAGCGAGTCAACTAAGCTTATATTCCAACCCGAAGAATACACTAATATCACTTTAGTGGGACATAGTACGTAAGATAATACATAACCCGTCGTCTTAATGACTTCGCGATTGCTACTAAAACCTGAACTGAAATACGAGTATCAGCTGCTTAGTGGGGCGCCAGCGGAATAACATGCTCCTTGGCTCAAGAAGCGCTTGTTTAATTTTTGTAATTTTCCTGCAACCTGTGTTGTTGACCGAGCAGACGACTGTAGCTGTTTCTTAAACGCGGATACGCACAAAAGCTCGATTTCGCGGACAGATAAATCGCATGGTCGAGGCATGCGGGTTAGCTGAAGATTACTCTAGGTGAAACAATTTTGCAGTCATCGCCGCTTTCCTTAGCTGATCAAACTGATTAGAGTCTATTAAATACTTTTTTGGAAATAAAAACCTAATTTACAAGATCATAGCACGACCTTTCAGACTAATCGTGATCTTTATGTAAGAATGGATAAATAAACCAACACAGGCTGCATCTTTTTTTATCAGGTGGTAGCTTGCGCCATGCACCTACCCGTACACTTTTTCGACCGGTTTTTTTTTTTTGCCACATTAATTATTTTTTTTGCACCAGATGGTTCAGTTGATGAGGATGATTACGATTATTTTTGTAGCTACTTTCCTTGAATCGAGGCAACGCGCATCGTGCCAACTTCCAAATTTCTTGTCTTCTGCGAATACGTTTTAGCTTGCAAAACTAGCTGGGATCGGTGGCCGAGATGGCTAGCGCACACTAGCGCACACCAGCTCGGAGCACGTGGAGCGAAAGCTAGCGCTGCAGAACCCAGAGATCCTGGGTTCAATCCTCACCCCTTGCCCGTTTTGATCTAGATGAGCATTGTACTGGCGTCCGGTCGTGTATCACTACTTCGTGGTGCACGTAAAGATTCCAGGCTAGCAGTCGTACTCACAGGCTAAATTGCTCATGTTGATGCCTGAGCGAGTTGGTATGACATACTTCGGGATTAAAAACAGCGCAAAAGACGAAGGACCCGACGAAGAAGTAACCCGGTCATCAGTGGGAAATGTCGCCATGTTCTGGCAGACTAAACTTTTGTTGTATAAACAATTAACGACTAATTTGTCTTTTTGTTTGACCGACTAGCCAAATATTTCCGGAAGGTGCTTCATAAATTAGTATGATGAAAATGTGAGCACTCCACGTGCGAGTGTCGGTTTTTCTGGTGAATTTTACATAAACAACTTAGCTAGATCCGAAAAAAAAACACGAACAAAAACGTAAAAACAAAAATATAAAATTTTTACCGAAAACACGGGGCACAGGCTTAATAATAAATACAATCAAAACGCTTTTTTTTTGCACGCCATGTACCGCGTAGTTTAATGAATCAAAAGTACTTAAAAAAATACTCAAAATAGGTTTGGCGTGCTATTGTGCTGTAATTCGTTATGAAGGTGCTACTAAGTGGCGGACATGTCTTCTGAGAATTAGTAAAGAAACACTTGCCTTCATCAAAAGTTAGAAATAAAGACGCTAATTTTTCTATGGGCGGAGAAAAAGATTAAGCTTTTCCGTGCTCATGAAAAATAAAAGTTTGTGTGAGTTTTGGGGGCATTTGAACAAAACAATATTTAAAAGCGAGGCCAGACGGATTTCCCACCCGCCGCGTCCTTGTCTAGATCAAGCTTCCAAACAGCAAACAAGAAAGGTTTTTTTCTAGAGAAAAAAACCCTCCCTCTTCGTCGTTAAGAAAATAAGCGTCTTTATTTCTAACTTTTGATTTAGGCCAGTGTTTTCTTAAATACTCTAAAATAAAAGATGTCACGCTTTCTTAAAGTGCCTTCAAACCATTGGACCCACGCGGTATGCGCAATATACATATACTGTGAATTACAATGTGCGGATATAAAGATGCTCTTAGCGGGACGATTCACAAGATTCACGATTCAACGATTCACGATTTAACGATTAATATTACGTTTTTGACATTAGTACGCCTAAGCGATAAAAATATAACGTGTGCGTTAATTTTAGAGCGGACGCACTTTGTCAAGTCTAGAAACGAGTCTCCTCTAATAACCAATATTTCTGATAACGGCCAATCTGAAGAGGTAAATGAATTCGGGAATTAATGTGATTTTAGGCGTGACAAGTTGTCAGTTCAAAATCAGACACAGTCTGGGAGAACTGTTTTTGCAACGTGCACTTGGACTGCAGTCTTTCATTGCAGTAGCTCTGTATTAAACGTGGATGCTGATAAGGGTGCACTGCAAGACACCGTTGTGTGTCCGAGGGTGCACAAATAAACTAATAAGGAATATTGTTGATATATCACAGAAAACCTTGGGCTTGTTCACTAGACTTGACGTTCAAAAACCCAGTCGTGGCAGCTGTGAGTATGCATGGGTGTTGATCGTATGCGTAGCAGGAGAGGGGCTTCTCAGCTAGGTTGTTTTTTTTTCCATATCTCGATCCAGGCATCTTGACCTAGGTTCCCCACTCAAGAGGATTCTTTTTTAGGGGCGAAGCTCCTTAGGGTCTAGCCTTCGTCCGTCCGTCCGTCCGTCCGTGCTCACATAAAAAGAAAAATGTTTGCGCAATCGACAGGATTCGAACCTGTGTGGGAGATCCCAATGGATTTCTAGTCCATCGCCTTAACCACTCGGCCACGACTGCGGGACGAGTAGAGGGCTCTGAGATGTGGTAGTAACTCAAGAGCTGGGGTTTCGTCATGGATGAAACGATGCATGTAGCCGCTCAACGTCTATACAGGAGAGGGCGCTGCGGTCAACTGCGCATATAATCACGTTAAACTTTGCATGCATTAGCTCGACGTTTATAGACGAGAGGGCGCTGCGGTCAAATGCTCAAATGCGTATATAACCACGTTCCATACCACACATTCTCTTTCTGACATGAACCGTTGAGTTAAGCGGTGGAGATGCGTTCCCACGGCTTCTAGCGGATCCAAGCTGATCCGCTAGAAGAACCACTGGCTCTGCATTTCACCGACCATGAAGCAGTAATAATGAAGTCGAAACGCAACCCGGAACTCAGCACTACCTATGAGCAATAAAACAAAATCAGCACCATCAGCACTACCTATGAACAATAAAATCAGTATCATCAGCACCACCAGAGCTTCGCCCTAATCAACATCATTCACCACGTGGAGATGCGGTCGTTTTTGTTTTTGTTTTTCTGTGAATCGATTGCTTTTTACTCAGATTAGAGGAGAACTGGCGACGCGGTACTGGCCACAGGCCTGGCGGTGAGCTCCTCGTACACACTGCGTTCATCCCTAGTCTAGACCACTGCACAGGCCCGGGCCAACCCGAAAGCCCGGCCCGGCCCGCGGGCCGGGCTCGGGCTAGAGGCATTTTCTCGGGCCCGGGCCGGGCTCAGGCTGAACAAAATATTTTTCGGGCCGTGTCTGCTCGGGCCGTGGCTAGGCAGTCGTGTGCCGCAAATTCTAAATTGCTGGTAACTGTCACAGGTTCGCTTGCGTTATAGGTAGATATAATCTAATTTGATCCTCAACAAACAAAACCTATAATTTGAGAGGACCGTGCTGACCGAGCGATAGGTCCACGCTCCGGTGGAAGGACTCGTAAAATGAAGAGAGGCGGACACGTGAGGCGGCTATGAACAGTACGCCAGTTTAATTAGACAAAACAGAGGAGAAACGTTAAGGGAAACGCTCTAATACAGTGCAGACAGCTTACAGAATTCACTCCGACACCACTATACTCTGTTTCACCTTATGATGTACCGCAGGAAAGGCTACAAGCTCGAGCTCCTAGCTCTGGGGCGCATCTCAGAGGCACAAGCTCTCGTGACATAAGAACGACTGCTAACGCTATGAGCTCGCTCTTCTAGCCTTCGCTCCGGTACAACATAAGGTGAAACCGAAGTATAGCAGTGTGTACAAATAAGTTTAGATACTTTGGAAACAGTAACTTGAAATAATACTACGGCTTAGGAGAGTCCCAACGCAAATTAGGAGAATGAAACAGGAGAGTGCGGTTAAGTCTCAGCCTTTGTTGTTGGAGATGACGTCCCTCTGCGCAGCCCGTCCGAGGTGGAGAGGTCCCGGGTGGTCACTTGGCTCACGACACTTTTCTTGAGAAAGCACACCGCTGGGTCCTCCTCCGGTCGACGGCGTGGGGCCGTCCACAGTGGTCTCGTCGAACACGACCGTTCACCTCTGAGTCCGCTTGCACTCTGCATTTCCGTCACGGTATTTTCGTCACACGCCTCTGGGAACCTTTCCCTTCCCCCGACAAATCAATGCCCTCTTTCCAGCACTCCACATTCCAAACTTCAAGAACTCTATAACCGCAAAAACAAACTGTGCCACAAAGTAGGAGAAACAAAGTTCGCCTTGTTCTCAGGACCCAAAAGAAGGAAGACAGTTCTCGGGACCAAAATCGTTCGAGGCCTCCGAGAACCATGCGCATAAATCTGTCAACAAGCGTCGGGTCGTAACTCGAAGTCTGCGCCAGCGGCGCCTGTTCAGCATCTCTGTCAGCACTTAATACCAAGAAAGCAAAACACAAACACAAAACACAACCCCGGGCCGAACACACACATGGAGTCCATTACCGCCCGCTTGGGCCCACCGGTACCGCCACCACGTAACTCGACGACACCACTCCAAGCACCGCTGCTCGGGCGTCGACGGGGGGCCACGGACAGGGGGCCGTTAACGGCAGTCGAACATTCGTCCGCAATTCACAAACGCTGTAGCCGTCTTTCTGTGACAATAACAAAAAGTGTGCTCATGGATATTTTAGGTTCAATAAAAACAAGCAAGCGAAATGCAAAATCACTACAACGCCGCTCAAAAAAAAAATTTGTTTTTGGAAAGCTTTTATGTCAATAAAAGGAAACGTATGGATTCCAACAGCCTAGTGGGAAAGTGCGGTCAAGAAAACGAGGGCACTCTCGTAGCAGGGTACAACCCGAGTGTCTTTTCCTCTGCCTTTCAAACTTAAAAAGGGAAGAAAAAACTTGAGCTTGACTTCGCATTTTGTGCAGGGGGCCTTACTATGCCACCAAAGATAAGCTAACTACCATAGATAGTTTTATGCTTATACAGCCTTTTGAAAATGCACTAGCGTGATCCTGGTTGTTTCTTCAGAAAAACATGTGAGAGGAAAGTTCTCTGAGAAATGAATTAAACAACGAAAAGTCCAATATCTCTTCAAGAAACGCGTAAATAAAATAGTGCGCAATTTTTTTTTTTCAAAAATAACTTATGAAGTGCATATTTCGCCCTAATTCTCGAAAATTCGTTGTCCAAGTTGGGATATTTATATCATGTAAAAAAACTGGGTCCGAGTTTAAAAGAAATTTCAATCAATAATGCTCGCTTTATCCTTGGACAGTTTTTAGGATAAAACCTGCAAACTTTTTGGGCTCATGTGTATAATCTGTCTGGCTCGGGCCAAGCTCAGGTTTATATTTAATTTTTTTTTGTCGTGTTCGAGTTGGGTTTCGGCTTCTGTCTAAAAATTCTGCCGGGTCCGAGCCGGGTCCGGGCCGGGCCCGGGCCGGACCCAGGCCGTGTTTCTTCTGGGCCGGGTCGGGCCGGGCCTAGAAATTAAATATTCTATCCGGCTCGGGCCGGCCCGGGCCGTGCTTCTACCGGGCCGGGCCTAGCGATTCCGGCCCTTGAAGTGCTCTAATTCCTACTGCCATCAATTCACGATTTGTTCATTTTGCAAAGTGTCAGTATCTGAGTATCTGTAACGGATAATCAATTTCATTAAGGGTGCTGTTTCACGCATTTCCGTCGAGTATTGTTTGACGCAGCGCGGGCGCTATCGCAGCGCAGGGAGATGGTAATTAATCACATATCTTAAATTTCGTGCTCTAAGGTCACTCAAAGGCGCACGTGATGGGCAACGCTGCGCTCGACATTGGGGACTTTTAGCAAACCGTTACCGTGTTCCGCGTACCGCACTACCGGAGCCTTTGAAGCATGCTTTTAAGCGCGCGCCCGGCAATCACGGTATCACTCCGGGCGAGCACTTGCTTCAAAAGCTCCGGAAGTGCGGTACCCGGAACACGGTAACGGTTTGCTAAAAGTCGCTATAGAAGAGCCTTTACGACGAAACGATCGGTACGAGTAGTTACGAGACGCTGAGACGATACGACGGGTTGCTATGACATCAGATCGCTGCGCCAGGGTAACGCCAGGGCACCCAAAACGAAACTGAATCTGATCTCGCACACGGAGTTACTATAATATCTCGATGGTCTCGCATCAATCTTCTGAATGAAAGTACAATGAATATAAACACGTATTTTATTGCTAATAACTGTCTGACACAAAATAAAAAACCTTACTTAAAAAAAATCGTGATGCTTCTACGGAGGCCAACGGAGGCATACGGAGGCGAACAAGGGAGTCATTGCAAAAACCGCACCGCCATCGGCATCATAAAATGGACGCAACGTTGCGTGAACGTGATGGCCGGATGACCGCGCTCCAAAAGCGTGGGTACTGGGTACTGCGCGGGCACCTGCGATAGGCCGATATGGTTTATAAAAGCAGCTACAATCTCTCAAACTGCCTCTTTCTACAGTATTTCATGCTACGATTGTGTCGAGATGCCTCCCCTGCATTTTGAAACAGTAAGTCCGTCGCGCAGTCTAACATAGTCCAGCCATTGCGGCGATCGTAGACGCCGCTGTCTTGAAAACTGCGGTCAAGTTGCAGTCGCACTCGGTATATTGTCACAGTTTACGTGAGAAACGATGAATGAAGCGAAAAAGATAAAGATTACAGAAATCAAGAGGCGCGGCAGACGCAAAGGGCCATTCGCTAATCCGTCATTCGCTCAAATGAGCGCCGCCATTCGCTAAAGTGTCATTCGATCAAACGTAGGGGGCGGGGCTTCATTCGCTAAAACGTCATTCGATTAAGTGAGTGTCTGCCTCCAATCGGTGCGCTCCGTGAACTTGGGCCCCAACTTTCTGTTTGACGAGTTTAGAGCCTCTGGTATGACTGCCACCAGTCCTCCACGCGGTGCAATCATTGGTGCTCGTATCCAGTGATTTCGGCGGTCGGAGTCTGTTTTCGCGCGACATCTCGATCGTCTGACACCATGTGACGTCTATCGACTCCGTAGTTTGAGTCAACGAATTTTAACAGGACTTCGGAATTGGCGATTGCATGAGGCACGGCCACGGTGAAAGAAACACATTTTCTTCCACCGTGGACATGGCGTAATACCGACATAAAGTAATATACACAAGGCAGAGCTCTGAAATAAGGCAAAGAGCGGACACTGCCATAGGCCCCAGCGCCCCAGATAGGCTAGAGCACTATATAGCTCCTACGGAGCAGAGTAGCGCAATCCTTTGATCCGCGTGTTTTGCCGACAACATGGCCGACAGAACAGCTTGGCGCGAGTCACGTGGTACTCAGGGTTCCAGGAGGCACGCCGCCCTATGGGAGAATACATGGAGATCGACGCAACACGGCTAATTAAAAAATAAACGGCGAGTTCACAGTTTTCAAAACTAGTCTGTCGTGAATTTGGTAAAGCACTAAACACTTTATCAAAGTTTTAATAATATCGGATGCGTGTGCAAATTTTGAGAAGGCGATTTCCAAGGCAATGGCGTTTGAAGCAGACGATTTTTGCACGCAGCGGAGATGGGCTCTTTGGGTTGGCCGGAGCGAGTCACGTGGACGCTGTGACGTCGCCGCGTCGTCTGCTGTATGATGCCGCTTGTGCAATTTTTAAAAACAAATTACGTCCTCACTTGGCACACAACTCAGCGCAAATGATTCTAAAATGTTTCTTTATTATGTCAAAAACTATTGTCGTTCCGTACATCTCACAACATTGAAGAAACAACGATTTTCTCACGTCCCCATGCATTTCTGACCGGAGTTGGAACCTCTGGGCGTTCGCCGCTAGTCGCCGAGAGACGGCGTTCTAGATTGCGCTACTCTGCTCCGAAGGAGTATATAGTGCTCTAAGATAGGCCAGTGAGAGCTGGCGCTCTTAGCGGGCGGCATTAAGCATTAAGCATTATCTGGTTCCTGTTCCGGTCAGGTTGGTTTTGGTTTCGGTTTGGGCGTTTCAGCTCCGGCACCCCTCTCCTTTTTCTTTATCCCTTACTTTCCTTCTCGCCTCGCTCCGCGCTAGGTTCTCGGGAGCTACCGGAAACGCAGTTTTTTTTTTTTTTTTAATGTTGAGGCAGTTTTATTTTAGTTTTTACGATAGTATCTGTGCAAAATGTGTAAAACAGTATTTCTGCTTACTTCACAAAACAGAGCTGTATTTCTGTTTTTCTTCTTTTTTTACTGTGAAACATTGAAGTTACTCAATCCCCACTGTGAATCCTGGCTGAGGGAGCATTTTGGGGTCAACAACAATAAGTGGTTCGAAAACATTTTATTGGACCACATTCATATATACATCATTTACTTCAGATGCTTTGTATGTTTTATAAGAAACAGATCCTCACAAAATTAAGTATGAAAAATTTCGGCATATCGTACACTTCGTAATAGATTTTTAGCGGAAACAAGTTAAGAAAAACTTTCCACGTGGAACATGCTGAATGATCCATTCGTTTTCACGCCGACTCGGGCACGGGAAGTAAGTTCAGAAATAAATAAGGCATCGCTATCATTACCAGTCATAACGGTGTAATAAGAGTGCAAAGCACACACCGGAGAGTACAAATTCCCAATTTCCGGCTAATGTAAAACACACAAATTGGCATAGCTTTAAAGCCACTGCGGGCGAGCCATTACCAAACAATGACAACTCTATTCGGAATCTGACAAGGTTGAACATCCCTAAACATTCCCCGAAATACATTTGATCAGAAAGGAAGTATGGCTTAAAAAAAGCGGCTAAAAATCTATAGACAGTGGATACATAACTGGATATATTTTCTTTCATGATAAAATAGAAAGCGCGCAAAAAACAAGGACGAAAAAAGAGGATACGTATCGTCTCTTTTTTCGTCCTTGTTTTTTCGCGCTTTCAATTTTATCATGAACTGCTACTAACGAGCCCAACTTTCAACCCTGCTGCAATATTTTCTTTGGAATATCTATAGCCTCTATACACTATTTTTATTGACATTTTGTATAAAGTGAATAAATACTTTTGCAAGGGGGCCCTGATACACATTTGCTGGAAATGAGGGACACAAATAGTGCAAGCTGCACTGCTCAATTAATAAGCCCTTTCTGTTTGTGATTTGGCAACCGCCTCCATCTAGTTGCTTACCAGCAACTGAAGAGTGCAACCGAACTTTCTCGAAGTTCCGGTTAAAAAATTGAACATGCCAACACAAGCGTATTCTGCAAAACATTTTTAAAAACCATTTGCGGCACTCCAAACAAAGGCTAAAACTACCCAGACCTGAAAGTGTGTGATACAAGGCAGCGCACAGTCCTCAAACATGCGTCACACACTATATTACGGTGAGAAAGTGATTTTCTAGCTGCTGAATGAATATAAAGGCAGTCTGTCATGGTACTGTTCCCGAAGAGTTTTCCATGCACGGGGTATGCTTTAAGCACAAGAAAGTACTCGTGAGGCCTGATCAAGTTGTCAGACTCATCCCTCAGCAGCTGTGGGTTATCTGTTCAAGGAAAAGCTTGATGAAATAACCCCCAACGTAATAAGTGGACAAGTCATCAAATATTTTAGGCCTAATGTCTAATGTCCGCTCAGAAATATCCTCTAGCGACGGGAAGTTATCAATTGGAAGACATTCCACATTTCTGCAATTAAACTTTCATGGTGCAAAAATGTTGGCAACTCCTTGAGGAGGTCAGCCTTGTCATCCTCTACGTTTCCATTGTTCGACAGTTTAAACAGTATCTTTATCCCTGTGTGTTTTGGTCCTGAGCTGAACTGATACACATTTGGGTTTGTATTGCTGCCCAGCATTTGTCGTATAGCTCCAGAAATGTTCTGAAGTGGGTCTTGCTGCGGGTGTCGTGTAAGTAAGAACTAAAGTTTCAGCCCGATCGGATACCTTATTCAATAGTTATAAGTGATTTTCTGAAGATTGCAATAGGAAAATTGGGCCCATCTTCGCTCGTTTTCGGTTTCTAGTGCTATAGAGCCCCATGTGTTCGAAAACTCCGTCGGCCGCCATTTTCCCATTGAAATTTTCAGAAAATCACTTATGGCTTTGATTAAGGTATCGGATCGGGCTGAAACTTGCATCTGGTTGTGACCTCTAGCGCTACCTTTGGGCAGAGAATCCGCGTTCGGCAATGCCTAGTTTATTTTTGCGGTAAAAAAGAATGTGTGCATTTTGTTTTGTGACACCCTGTAGATGTGAAACCTCAAACTGCCATGTTTGAGATTTCACTTTATCAAACACACATAAATGATGAGTATGAATTAGATATAGGCTGTCCTGATATAACGCGGCTTTGTCATACAAAAGTTGCATGTAATCATATAGTACTGTGAAAAGTGGAAAGAGGCGGGTTTGAGACTGTAAAACCAGCTTCCCAACAAAGCGGATTGTTTTTTTAAGTATTTACGTGATAGTGCTACGCTTTAAACAGTCCTTTTTCAGTTTCTAATTTGAAGCAAACTTTAAAAATACGCTGTTTTCTGCAGATTTTATTTTTGTGAGAAGATAGGACTTTTTAATTAATGTAAAATTGCACGTCGGATTCGGACAATTAAGTTACCAATTCTATTGAGCTTCCTCTAAACTTTCTAAACTGTTTATATGAAATACCAGCGTGCTTGTGCTAACATCAGAAGTGGGTAGAGAAAGTTACTATAATCTCTGATTAAACAAAGGTGACTAGTTCCTCCTTTCGTGACCATAAAGTGTGGGAGGTCAAAATGACAATTGAACGAATAACAGACCCCAATCTTAAACCAAATAAACTTGAGATATCTCATTCTTAGGGAATGTACACTACTGTAGACATATTTGAATATCCTTATTGTTTGACTGCAGGGCTGAGCGGTTAGATGAGCTTGACTGTTCCACGGCCGGATTACGTTAATTCATAAAATGCAAATCCGCGCTAGCGCGAGCACAACGCTGTCAACGATAGCCATTCGAGCGCGTATACTTTAACATAACCTCTCATTTCCACGAGAGCGCATCTAAATCAAACGCTAAACCAAGACAAGGGCTCCAGCCAGCAGCTTTTGACAGTGACGTACAACAGAGTATAGTTTCGCAGCAGCAAGCACTATCGTCGCTACATTTAAGCCTCGAGCACTGTCTTTTCGCATGAATCTGAACTAAGTGAAATGTGTATCTATCCTAATCAAATGTATATTACTATATTATATAAGTAATAATCAAGTAGTATCGTCGTATTTATGTAAAGTACGAGGAGGGAGGATCATTTGCCCTTGGTGTAAAACAGAGTCTGCTATATATTGCCCCGACCGTCGCCTAGCGAACGTATGAAAAGTCTGAGAGTGCTCATCCCAAAAAAGACAACGGACAGCTCCAGCCCGGCGGTGACGGATTACAGGCTCATAATTCTCTCCTCTGTGGAGATTACAAGATCCTGGCCAAAATCCTGGCGAGAAGACTGGACTTCAGACTCCACTGCGTGGTCGGGGACCACCAAACTTACGGGCTGCGGGGTCGCTCCATCGCTCGAAATCTCCACGCTATCCGTGTCATCAGGGAGCCAAATGGAGAAGGACATCATCCCCTGGCGGTCCTTCAGCTCAGTCCACCGGATTCAGTTCAGCTCAGTTCAGCTCAGTTCAGCTTCAGCTCAGTTCAGTTCGACCGGATTTCTCATGGATTTTTGGAGGCGATGCTGAAGAGGTGCAGTGCCGGGGACGTCATGTTGGACTGGGTGGAACTTTGCTACCGAGACGAAACAACAAGGCTGCTTGTCAACGGTGAGACAGGGAAGTTGATACAGATAGAACGCTCTGTTCGACAGGGCTGCTCGTCTCTCCCCCATACTCTTCGCTGTCCAGCTGGAACCGCTCAGTCAAGCCACCATCCAGGTCACGCTTCGATATGGGGGCTGCAGCGCGGCAATGAGCAACTGAAGCTGCTCCCTTACGCCCACGATGTGGCCGTGATACGTGCCTCCAAAACGCAGGTTGTGGCCGCGCTGAGCCATGTCACGGTTTTCTCCCGAGCTTTCGGAGCGGAACTTAAGCGGCGAATGAGTGGGTCACGAAGGCGGATGATTTTGTAGCAATAGCATGGACGACGATGGTGGAGGGCTACCTGGGAGCGTCGGCCCATCGGCGAACGTGGACCGTGGGCGGAGAAGCTGCGCCTGAAGCTTAACGCCATTCAGGCTAAACTCTCTCCATCGCTGGGAAGGCGTCTATCAATTTTCAATAGCGCATATGTGTGCAACACCGAATCCTAACCAGCAGTTCTCTACTGGGCGCAGGCCACCTGCTGTGCGGAATCAGCCGCCAAGAAAGTCCACCGGAGCTGGGCGACGTTCATCTGGAGGTAGTCAATGAAAAGAACCCAGTGCAGTAACCTCTTCCTGAGTCTGGAAGCGGGAGGACTGGGCCTTGTCAACGTGCTGCTGAAGCTGCATGTCCAATGGTTTCTGTTCTTTAGGGTGACACGGGGACCCATCCCCTAAGCGGCCTCCACTACCTTGGGCACCCGTACCTTGCCAGATAAATGGTGAGCACTACATGCCGACACCTGCGCTTCTACGCCGAAATCGGCAGCTCCATCGAGCCCTTTTCACTTGGGAGTACCTCTTCACGGTAAGTCACAAGAAGATGTACTGGGACACCATCAGCAATGTTCTTCCAGCGCTCCCTTTGCAGGGATCTTCCGTCCCGCGTCTGCGAGGCCGGGCTCTTCAGGCAAGTAAGGAAGCTCCCCGTCCCTGTAACGAGCAAGGACTTTGTGCGGCTACATATCGAAGTGCTACCGGTGAAGGTGTGGTTGCAGTCGAGGGACATCTTCGTACCATGGTCTACCAACTGCACCCTCTGCGGGGCGATAAACATACTGCAGCGCGTTTTTTGTCGAATGCACAAACGCCTATCTTTCTTTTCTTTTCTTTTTTGAGACGAAATGAGGTCAGCGCACAGGTGGATTTCGAGACAGAGTGGATGATATTTAAATACTTGGAACTTGCCGGTACGGACAGTTCGAACAGGGCCCCGGCACTCGTGCTGCTGGGCCTCCACGCCATTTGGCAACCACTCACGGCGATGGTGGAGTGTCACAACGACGCTCGGCCGACCTGGGACTACTTCACCTCAGGACTCAGGTAGCTTCTCTCGATCGCGGCGGGAGAGGAGCGGCATTCGACTTCCGGCTTTTGAAGTGGAAGGACGTATCGGAATGAGCTCCGTCGGCGCGGCATCAACGGCTGCTGATACCCGCTGTTTTTCTGCTGAGCCGAGTAACGAAAGATATAAGAGAGTGTTGCCCCCGCTGCCAACGGGCGTTTACGCCCTAAATACTGTTTCTTCGCGGTGATATCGGCGCGCGGCCCCTACCGGATCGAAGATTTCAAGGTTGGCCTGGTAAAAGCAGGGGTTCTAGGCGACACTGCCGAATGTGGCTCATTTCAAATGAGCCACATGTGGACGGTGACCCTAAAGTCTCCATCTGCCAAGCAGAAGCTAGTGGCCGCATGAACCATTTAGGCTAAAGGAAGACGGTGCCTCGTCATTGACCCGGAGAAAAACGAGGTGAGGCTCAAACTTCACTGGATTCCCTTCCACCTCCCGGACGACAATGTCAGGAGGGCTCTGGAGTTGTACGAGAAAGTGACAGAGGTCACAGCAGAGACCTGGCGCGTCAGTGGCTTCAAAAGGGTCCAGTCTACCACGAGAATTCCGAGGCTAACTTCGAAGGAGGAGTCACCGTAGAGCAGCTGCCGCACCAACTCCGGATGTCTGACTACACGGCACTCGTCCTGGCTCCAGGTAGGGCTCCGTTTAGTATTTTTGGAAGTTGCCGTTGTTGGTAGTGAGGTGGTTGTCCGAGAGGTGTTGTCGTGCACCAGCGCAGGGCTGAGTGGATTGCCTTGCATACCGGTAGTGGCGATGTGTTGCCTTGTCCAATGTCGGGAAAGGAGGGGCAGCCGCTGCTGCCGGATTCGTCGTGGCCGGGGAGTAGACGTCGGGAACATCCGCGAAGGCGACCCGTAACGGCGGGGGCCCTAGTCCTCGCGGGCCCCGTCGAGGCCGAGAAAGGACACCGGTGACTGTCTTACTTGTTTAATTCAAATCCGAGGGTCAACTGTTCCAAAGCCATACTAGCACGAGCTGAGCACGCACCCCTGCAAGTGGGGCACGCGTTTCCCTCGTTCAGAATTCGTGCCCGTACGTCCGCTAAACCCAGAATACTACACTCCGCTCTGCCTCAAGTGCCGAAGAACTGGCCACATCAGGAGAGAGTGCAGTGTGCGCCACTGCGACAGCTGTCGGCGCTTTGGGCACCCAACGGAGGACTGTAGGAGGACGTACGCCGACGTCGCTAACGTGGGGACGGCGGACGAAATCTCAGAGCTCGTTATGGACCAGGAAGAAGCCGAAGAAGCTGCAGGTGCCCCTCCCAAGGCCCCGTTCCCGTCGTAGCCTGCTCCAGATACAGCGGGGTCACTGAACCCGCAGTCAGAGAGCCAGCACGAGGTTCACCCTCTCAAGATCAAGGGCAAGACCAAGACTACTCGAGGCGCGAACCGGGCCCGAACGTCAGGGGTGGGGAAAGGAAGTGGATATTCTGCCGGCAGCCGGCACAATAACCCGGGAAAAAAAGTGCCGGCAGTTGTGCCCCATCGGGTCTCGTATAAAACGAATTGTGAACACGGCTATACAAAGGTGCAGAGTAGCTCAGTGGTAAGGTGCTTGCCTCATACGCAGCAGGACCCTGGTTCAAATCCACCGTGTCCTCTTTCTTTCTTTTCCCCTTTTTTTTCAAATTTTGTTTTGTTTTGTAGAGGCATTTTGGCGATGTTTACAACATATCTTTTTTTTTTTGGGGATTAACACTGAAAAAAAAAATAGTAAAGAAAAAAACGAATATTCTCGACGAAACTTCGCTATGGACTCCGGCGACCCAGCGGGCTTGGGCCGCCGGCGGGCCGCCGCGAAGCGGTGTGTACTGGTAGAACAATTGGGTCACTATTTTCTAATGAGCAGCCGCATGCTGTCGCCGCGAAGCGCGTCGCGCAGACGGGGGATGTGTTAACGAGCTCCCCAGTGATACACGCGCCGTCCGAAACTGCCGGCATTTTTTTCCCCGGGATATTTTGCCGGCTGCCGGCAAAATAGTCTCGTCCGTGGGGAAAAAGCCCGAAGGACGATAGAGCAAGAATATGGAGGCCATGAATGGCAAAGCAAAAAGACAACTATAATCAGCACTAACTCAGGATCCCAGAGGTTTCAGTTGATAACCAAGAGGGTCCGGCACCACGCAAGCCCTGGTCGCACAGATGAAAGTTCGGCAAGAAATGACTCGACGCGAAAGGAACCAGAACTGTGATTGCAGGGTGCCAGGACTTCGTCGCTTAGGCAGAAAACCACAAGAACGTCGTACATTGTATTTGTGTATAAACTGCATAGCGTGTTCTGCCAATGGCTTACTTTTACTGCATCCTAATCTCCCTCCCTTGCGTGACTTGGTCTACTTAAATGAGATCCGAATGGTCCTTAGTTTTGCCACTTTGAATGTTCGGGGGTCGTCCTCGAGAAAGAAGCAATACCAACTGCAACGTCTGTTGGCAGACGAGCAGCCGAATTTTCTTGCGGTACAAGAGACGAAGATGGAAGCGGAGGGTAATATCGCCAGAGCGCTGAGTCCTTATCCGGGGCGATACGAGGTAGCCGTGAGTCATGCTGTAAGCTTTCCGGCGGGCTTTTTTTCTTAAAAAAGTCTTTAAGACATGAAAACCTGCAAGTAGTCATTGACGAGTGCGAGCGTTTCATTTCTTGCTATTTCATGTTATCAGGAGTGCAATGGCGCTTGATGTGTATCTATGCAACCTAATACTGCAAGAAACAAATAGGGTTTTTTTCTTCAATTTTTGCGCAGTTATGCGAAGTGCGACAAAAGTGTCGTTCTGGGTGACTTTAATTGTGTGTGTGACGAACGAGATAGAACTGCGCAGACAGCGTATAGTGACAGTAGTTCAAGCGTTTTTAAAGAGATCGTCGAATCGTGTCGACTTGAAGACGTTGGTACTTTGTGCAGAAAGCATGACTTTCGGTATACCCATTTTAAAAATGCATCACGAGCCCGCTTAGACCGTATTTATGTTTCAGTCGGCGTTCTGCGAGCAGCGCACGACTATCGCGTTAAGCCCATTTTTTTCACTGACCATTGCTTTATTATCGTCGAAGTTAACATAAAAGAAAACCCGACCTCGAGATTCAACTGGAGGCTCTGGAAACTAAACCGAACGCTCCTAACCGATAAACAGTTCGCTGATACTGTCCGTGTGCTGTTGTGAACTATGGCCAAAGGAGAGACCGCCATCAGCGAGGCTTGTGAGGTTTTAAAAGAAGACGTTAAATCAGCCTCGGTAGAACGGGCGAGTAACCACCTTTCAAAAGTTCATCATTCGAAAGACAACTGAATCGAAATTTGAATGCCCTTTGCCGAGTAGAGTGTGAGCAACCGGGCGTGCACGAGTAACGAGGATATCCATATATACAATCGGAGCTAGACAAAATATACCTCGAAAAGTATAAGGGAGCTGTCGTGCGTGCACGCTCAGAGAAATTTGTGTGTGGGGAGCAACCCACCAAGCGAGCACTCGCTGACGAAAAGAAGCACGCTTTGTCTAGATAAATTCGAGAAATAGAAAATAAAGGAACAATCAGTAGCGATCAGGCAGTTATTAAAGGAGCGTACTTTGAATATTATCCACAACTCTTTGGTGAAAAACGGACCTTCATAGGCTCTGACAAGCTGAACGATTTTCTATCACTCATGCCGAAACTTCATGAAGACGTCAAAACTTAGATTGAAGGTGATATCACCCAGAGCGAAGTGGACCACGCAATAGAATCCCTCGCAAGACAAAAGACGCCTGGACCTAACGGTCTCTGTGCTGAATTTTACAAAACGTTTCGAGACACAATTAGCCCTTTATTGTTGCGTATTTTTCGTGAGGCATACGAAAATCAACGACTGCCGTTGTCCTTTGCGGAAGACCATAACATCTCGTTACCAAAGTCATAGGATGCAAAGACAAGGGATAAAGTCACGGGTTACAGACCCATTACACTGTGTAACACGGATTACAAAATTTTTACCAAGGTCCTTACGCGTAGGCTTCAAAGCTTAATCGGCACTCTAATCGGAAACCACCAGACGTGTGGGATAAAAGGACGCTCTTTACAAACTAACATTCATGTCTCTAGAAGCATTCTGGAAACAGTGGGGAAGGGCCAAGTAGCAATGATACAGCGACAGCTTTCGACAGAGTCCGACATGATGTCCTGACGAGTATATTGGCGCACGTCAAAGTAGCCTAGTAAGAGACGTTATTCTAAAAGGGGTGTACATGGCGTATAAAGGGTGTACCACCAGGCTTGTGTTAAATAATCATGGTCCTAAAAGCATTGCTGTTCTAACGACAGTGAGACCAGGCTGTCCCCTATCACCTTTATTTTTTTCGCTATACCTCGAAACCTTTTGTGTGAGTGTAGCGGCCAGCGATCGCATTCGCGGTGTTTCTTTAAATAGCGTCGAGATTAAAGTGTCTGCCTATGCTGGCGACGGTGCCGTTTTTTGAAGTGATGCAGTAAGTGTTATGGAAACTGTTGTGCTCACCAAGGAATTCTTTAATGCCACTGGCGCGGAGGTAAACTGGGGGAAATGTAATGAAGTAAGGCATGGCATGTGGGATTTAAAGCCTAGTGTTTTGCGGGTATAACCTGGGAAAGTACACCATGTACTTATGTCGGGGTGCCCTTGGGAGTATTATAGAGCAGCACGCCGTATACTGGACTGAAGTAGCGAAAGTTTTAAAAGTAAGGTAGACATGGGCAAATCGTGGCCTGTCAATATTCGCGAGATGTACAGTGTGCAATATTTTTCTGGCAGCAAAAATATGGTATATTTTGCAAGTCTTGTCATGTCCGCGCGTCAACATCCAGAAGTTCCACAGGCGGTTCGCCATTTTTATTTGGATATTCCGGTAGGAACGAATGAGAAGGGGCAGCTCTTTCGGAAAGTCAAAAACGGAGGCCTTGACCTTTTCGCATCTTTTAGTTAGAAAGCTTGTTTCGCACTTCTTCCTGCGCGACAAGACCCGTTTTTACGCACTGTATTCCAGGTGAGACTGGCGAACTCCCTACCGACACTGTTGGTGACTAATCAATGTACTGAGCCCCCAAGTCTTTCAGGGCACTTGAAAGACGTGAAAGAGGCCGCACTTTTTTGCCAGACTTGTACGTAGTTCGACTACTCTACTCAAGTTACTGTAGTTTAACTACTTTTCTGAGTAGTTTAGTAACTTTTAATTACATTTTTATTTCGGTAATTAGTAGTTTACTTTAATTACTTGTTCCGAGTAACTTCTACTCAAATTACAAATTACTTTCCAATTTCAGTGGTAGGTTTGCTTATCAACAAACATTCCTGCACAAAAAGATATAAGATCTTGGAAGATCAGCTGATATTTGCAAAGAGGGGGAAGCATGTGGTGTAGGAAAGTGGGGAGAGGATGGTTTGGAAGGTCCGAAACCCCCAAAGTTTCATGAGCCCCCTCCCTACTGCAACAACTCTTCTTCGAGGCGCGGGAAGTGGACAGACATGTCGCAAGTGAGGCCGAGTAACTGCGGGATTAGCGCCGAAGACTGGCGTTTCTTTGTGTCCCGAAGCTGAAGGAGACTTGACGCATTTGAAGAAAGGGCTTGTCGCTGCTTCTCCCCAACGTAGGAACTCTCGCCCACTACAGGAAGTGTACACATGCATCCTCACTCAGAGGAGGCAACAAAATGCAGCACCCGCTCTGAAGCTCACCTGGTGCTCCCGTAGTTTGTGCTGTACTTGAAGAATCACGTGCCAAAGGGCAACGTAAAGGTAACTTCTTTGCGTTGCCATTTCCTCTCAAAACTCAGAATATGCAGGTCTTCCAAGATTGAAAGATCGTTCGAGAAATCTGTAGTAATTCCTCCACCGTTTTTACAAAAAAATAATAACAAGTAGAGTTGGAAAGTACTATAAGTACATGGTACTTAAAGTACTACTTCAAGTAGGTTTAGAAAACTTGTACTTTACTTGAAGTACATTCTCTGACCATGTACTTGTACTTGACTAAAGTATATTTTCTGGTACTTTCCGAAGACAGTTCAACTCCCGACTTAAAAATACATTCCCCAAATTTGAAAACAAAAAATGGCGTATCATCATGTGAAAACGCGCTATCGTCTTTCGAGACGTCATCTGGTCATTTCGCTGAGTGAAGTAATGGCAGCTGTAAGACCGATAGAAATAAGTGCCTTATAAGTTGATTGTGTTAAATAGTTCGTCAGCGAGAGTAAAACAACTACTCTGTGGCGACTTGACTTCATTCAATATTTGCCGCCATTTCCGAAAAAAACCTGATGCACCTCCGATTACCCCTGAAGCAGTGCATACCAGATTAAAAAAAAACTTGTATAGGGGATGAAAGGGCATCATGAAAGATTGCGTTAAAATGTACTTGTACTTTACATTGAAAGTACATTTTATTTATAGAACTTTACTTCAAGTACATTGCACCAGGTGTACTTACTACTTTACTTGAAGTACATAACCTCTCATTTACTTTGTACTTTACTTCAAGTACTTGTTAGATGTACTTTACGCAACCCTGTAAACAAGCAAACACTATCTGCAAAATCAAGCTCAGGCAGTGCTAAACCTCAAAGTAGAAATGATACATCCGCAGCACATCGTTGTCCAAAAAACAAAACGAAAAGTGCAAAACAATTAGGCACGCAGAAGCAGA
Organism: Ixodes ricinus; assembly: GCA_037355805.1. NCBI lineage: Eukaryota > Metazoa > Arthropoda > Arachnida > Ixodida > Ixodidae > Ixodes > Ixodes ricinus. The sequence continues at coordinate 7,136 of JAZHYW010008607.1, read as the reverse complement.
ACCAGCTATTAAAGCATATCTGTGAAAACACAAGCTGCTTTATATTTGGCTAGCAGAATTTCGCTAACAGATCAAAACCTATATACTTTCTTATTACCATAAAAATATAAAAGTAACTTCAAAAGTAATTTGCTACTTTTTTACGGTAGTTAGTAATTTACTAAATTACTTTCCATTTCGAGTAATTTCTACTCTACTCAAATTACTTTTGAGACCAATACTCAGTAACTTAACTTAATTACCTTTTTTTAGTAACTTCGTACATGTCTGGTTTTTGCAAACCTGTTTTTCAATGGAATATCGTAGAACCGTCACGAAGAAACAGCTCAGCCGAGACCTGGTCGAGCTTATTTTTCCCGCACCTTTGTATCGCTCGCTATACAGCCAGGGTCCCGGGCAAGATGTACTTTGTCGCGTGAAAATAATGTGTGTCCCACCAGCTGCTAAGTCATTTTTCTTCAAGTTTCACAGTGACACGCTGCCTGTGAAACCGTTGCTAAGAAAAAAAGGAAGTTTTGTTTCTCGGTCTGTGGATTACCTCCTATGTAAGACACCCGAAACCATCGAACACGTCTTCATGTACTGTTGGGACGCTGTGTTTTTTAGAAATTCTGCAAAGAACTTTGAAAATTACATTTTATTAACCCAGCACACTATTCGGTACCTTCGAGTTGAAAAGAGCGACAATGTCCCGTATAATGTTTTCGCTGCGCTTGGATTGTTTACTATTTGGAAAACGAGGATGGAATTCCGGCATGCTGACCCCAAGATTAAGAATCCTTACATAATCACTTCCTCGATGTTGTCGCAGAGGTTCAGTCTGTATAGTGTCGAACTGCAGAAACTGCACCCGACTGGGCGCACTTGTTTGACGAAATTAAGATCATGAGGAGAACTTTAGTTTCACCCATAAGAAGTGTGAACGAGGTGTTTTCATGACATAGCATTTTGTGCTGCATTGTTGAGTCCAATAAAGAAAGAAAAAGGGGGAGCAGCCTGCGAGTGGCAGGCAGTAAGGAACGCCTAGAGACGTGGAGACTCCTAGACGAACGCGTCCGTCTGCGTGGGTGCCGGGGCGGGACGAACAGAGGCTCTGGTCGCTCCGGTCATCCCGGGGCTGGTGCAGGGCTGGGCGTGTAACTCTTGGTCGGAGGACAGGGAACGTGGGGGCAAAGCCGAGGCGCTGATCCATTTGTTGCCTCCTCCTTTTGTTGGACTATGCATATACGCGTGCCCTCTCGAATGTCTTTCTTTTCTCTTTTTGCTGTGCTGGATTGCCTCACTGTATACGTTTTGTAAATAAATTTGTTTTGTTTGAGAAAGAAAAGAAAAATGAAGACGTTTACAATCCCCTGTAACGCCGAAATAGAGCGCAGCCCGAGGAGGGAGGAAGGAGTACGAGGGAGAGGAGGGTGTTAAGAAGAAAGGACTAGAACCGCTCCGTACCGTTTGCGTCCATTTTATCTACAAGAAGCACTCGATGGCCGGTGCGCCGGCTCGCGAGCCCGCGCTGTAGCCGGGCTCTCCTCTTCTTCTAATATTCAACATCCTCCCCCCGGCGGCGTTGCGGATGGTGTTCCCGCCTCGAGGAGATAGAGGCGCTGAACAGGGCGGCGCACTTGCGAGCCGTTAGAAAGGCGTAGCGCGCATGCTCGAGTTACGCCGTCCCTGCCCGGGAACGTAGTCGTCACCCGACCAAGTTTCCATAGCAGAGGAGGTGTGTTGTCGTCCTCTACGATGACCACGTCGCCGATCTGTAGTCGAGGCGGTGATGTTGTGGTGCTGATGTGGGCGGAGCGTAACTGCAGCAAATATTCTTTTCTCCACCGCTTCCAAAGGTATTCCAACGTCCGCTTCCAAACTTGAGCACGGCGGCGAAGGTCCACAGGTGTCGAGCTCAGCGATGTAGGCTCTACTTCCAATGGTAGACTGATAGCGCGTTTTCCTAGGAGGAAGTGCGAAGGTGTCAATGCCTGAAGATCGTCGGGTTCGGAACTTAGATAAGTGAGTGGGCGGGAATTTAAAACGGCTTCAACTTCGAGGAGCACGGTGGTCAGTTCCTCGTATGACAGACTGTTGCGACCCAGACATCGTTTCAAGCAGTCCTTTACAGAGCGGATGACGCGCTCCCACCATCCTCCCCACCAAGGGGCTCGCTCCACGTTGAAGCGCCATTGGATTCGGAGTCCGCTTGTGTAGTCTTGTACTTCAGGCGAGGAGGCGAGGTTGAGGAGTTTTGCGGATTGGTGGAATGTTCGAGCGTTGTCCGAGTAGACTATAGATGGCAGACCTCTGCGAGAGACAAAACGACGAAAGGCGAACAAAAAGGCTTGAGACGTCGTGCGCGAAGTAAGTTCGAGGTGTATGGCTCGGGTGACCGCGCAAGAAAAAACTGCGATGTAGGCCTTCGTATCGACCGCGGTGTTACGAACATATAGGGGTCCACAGAAATCGATGCCGACGACATTAAACGGACCTGTTTCTGTGATTCGCTCGCGCGGGAGAGGAGCCATGGGTGCAGTTTCTGGTACGAGCCTCCGGCGCTTGCATGGTAAGCAGGTGTGCAAGACCCTTTTGACGGTCTGGCGTCCCCTCGGTACCCAAAATCTTTCCCGTACCTCAGTCAGGGTATCTTGTATTCCACCATGAAGCAGTCGGTTGTGTGCGTCCAACACTAATAGGTGTGTAAATCTGTGCTTGGGCGGTAACAAATAAGGGTGCTTCAAATCTTGTGATGCATTCAGCTCCTGTAGGCGGCCTCCAACACGCATTGTACCTTGTGGTCCGATGAACGGAAGTAGACGACGGATGCCTGAGCTGGAAGGCAGGGGTCGATTCTCTTGTAGCGCTGCGACTTCAAGTGGAAAGGCTTCGATTTGGACGACGCGAATCCAGTAAGTCTCAGCAGATGTCACTTCTGTCGAAGTTAAGGGTCCCGAGACAGAAATACGACTGGGCGACGCATTGTTCATGAAGCGCCGAATCCAGGCAGTGAGACGGATGACGCGAGATAGCGATCCGTAATTAGACAATTCGAGTAACGGGCTCGTGTTGTTTGACGTCGTGACCGGAGAGATCGTGCTCGACGATGCTACCGTCTCTGGAAGAATGGTGAGTTGGTTGCGAGTTTCTTCGACGGGCCAATCTGTCGACGACTGGGTTAACCAGAGGGGTCCATTCCACCATTTCTGACTTTTGAGTAGGAAGGTAGCTGATACCCCTCGTGTGAGTAGATCTGCGGGGTTATCGTGACTCGGGCAGTGGGACCAAGGGAATCCTTCGGTGAGACGCTGGATTTCGGTCACGCGGTTGCGGACGAACTGTTGCCATCTTGCTGCGTCACCGGCGATCCAGCATAAAGCAATCTCGGAGTCCGTCCAAAATTGGACTTGCAGGTGGGCAATTCTTGTTGTCTTCTTTACGTAGTCAAAGAGGCGAGCTCCTAACAAGCAAGCTAACAATTCCAAGCGGGGTAGCGTCACTGGTTTAATGGGCGCGATGCGGGAGCGGCTGATTAGGATGTTTGTCGTGAACGAGCCCTGCTTGACGGGTGTTCGCAGATAGATTGCTGCACCGTAAGCGCGGGGGCTAGCGTCGACAAAAATGTGCATCTCCACCGGCGTATCTCTCTCGATTGTTAAGGGTAGGGCGTTTCGTGGTAGACGCAGAGAGGAGAGCGACGGAAGCTCGGAATACCAAGATTCCCATTCCCCTTGTTCCTTGGGGGTAAGGACCTTGTCCCATGCGTGGTTGATAATCCAAAGTGTTTGAAACAGAAGTCGTGCACGGATCACGAATGGCGCGAGGTATCCTAGGGGATCGAAAATTCGTGAAAATGCCTGAAGGAGTGTGCGTTTTGTCGCTCGATGCGGTGGGAAGGAGGCCCCATTTGTGCTGATAAGGACCTCGTCAGCTGTGCGGTCCCATTCCAGACCTAGCACCTTTATCGTGTCTGTTTCCGTTGTCGCATTGTCGTACGAAACACCATCCTGCAGGAACACACTCTGGAGGCGAGAAGAATTCGATGACCACTTACAGAGTTTCATCCCAGCCTTCGCCAGGATGGACGTGGCATCGCGGTAAATGTGAAGGGCCTCCGTTTCTGACGCAGCACCCGCAACGAGGTCGTCGACGTAGAATGAGTTCTGTAGCTCGGACACGACTGAGGGGTAGTGATTCTTCATTGATTCAAGGTGATAACGGAGCGTTGCTGCCAGAAGGAACGGACTCGATGACGCTCCAAATGGAACACGAGTCATACGCCATTCGACAATGGGAGGTGGAAGCCCATCTTCTAGTGGCAAGTGTTCGATCCAAAGAAATCTAAGGGCGTCACGGTCTTGTGCTCGGATGCCGATTTGAAGAAAGGCCTTGTGAATGTCAGCGGTCAGGATGACTGGACTGCTGCGGAACGTGAGGAGGAGTTGTACCAGGTCCGTGTCCAGTTTGGGGCCCTTGTCCAAAACACTATTCAATGACGGCATGTTCGGAGCGTGGGACGAAGCGTCAAAGACTACGCGAAGCTTAGTTGTGACTGCCCCCTTGCGCACCACGGCGTGATGGGGTAAGTAGTATACACTTTCAGAAGGAGTGGAAGAGGCTGGAATTCGCTCAGCGTGCCCTTCGCGAAAATACTGTCGGATAGCGTCGTCGTACTGTATCAGAAGTTCTGGATTGTGCTGAAATCGCCGAAGTTGAGCATGTAATCGAGTGACAGCTGTCAGGCGATTGTTGTCACTGATACCAAGTTCTGGGTGCTTGAACATCAGAGGTACTTCATAGCGGTCCCCCTTTTTAATGATCTGTTCTCTGAATTGAAGCAACGCTGGGTGAGTTGCCGGGTCAGTGGAGGGAAGGTCAGAGATTCCGATTGCATCCAGTCGCCACATCTCGGATGGATCAGGAAACGGTCGGGTGTTCGCTATTTCGTAGCTGATTAATGAAAGGGCTGTTGTGTTACTCCGGCAATCAGTTGAGCAATTGTAGCGCCCTTGTACCATCCACCCAAAAAGGGTATGGACTGCTGTCAGTTGATCGGTTAGACGACGGATTTGTCCAGTTACTACCTTCCAGTAGAGGTCGGAGCCGACAAGTACGCTTATCTCTGTGTCGGCCTGTAAACTCGGGGAGTGACGTCAGCCACAATCAGCCCTTCGGAATGTAGCTGATTCAAGATATCATTGTCGAGGCGAGGTGTTCGTACGGTACAGAGGTCGGGTACTTCGAGCGCCTCCATGGTAACCTTGCTCGTACTGTACTGACTCTGTAGCGTCAAGCTCACACGGCGGCAACGATAATTTGTCGGGTGTCTAGTGTTTCCGAATGTGTAGACTGTGAGCTCTTCGGTACCGAGGACTTCGCATTGAAGCCTCTCGGCGGTGTCTCGCTTTATGAATGTCCGTTGGCTTCCGGTGTCCAGGAGAACTCTTACCAGGGTACTGTCAGTGGTGCCCGTAGCCCATGCTTTCGCGGTTTGGAGCAAAACCGATGAAGCTCCCGTGCTGCTGGTGGGAGCGCTGGTCACGTGGTTATCGGAGTCTCCTCTGTTCTCGTCTCTACGTGATTCGCTGAACGCAGCGAGGTTCGGTCTGGACTCGTCTTGAGGGAAGCGCCATATGTCGCAGAGGATAGTTATATGACGTCCGCTGCAAGTACCGCAAACTAGTCGTGTCGAAGTACGGCAATTACGGGCTACGTGGTTAATCTTGCCGCATTTGAAGCAACACCTTGCAGCCCTCAGTCGGTTCCGTTTCATATCTGGCGATATATTAGAATCGCAGTCCTGGAGTTGGTGTCCCACGTTGCTACAAAGTAAGCATGACCCAGGCCCTGGCGTTATCGACGCAGTCGGCAGGGCGAGAGCCGATGGAGAACTGGGATGGGCGATTGAAGGTCGTGTCCCCCTTCGGTCTTCTTGTGGTGGCACAGACGAAGACCATTGACTCCCTCCTTGACTCTCCTCGCGACTTTCTATTTGTATTCGAAGAAACTTCAAAATCGTGGCAACTTCGGTTGTATCTGGGATGCTGCTACCGGTCTGGTAATTGCCCGAGTCGTTCGGTGACTCCCTTTCCTTCAGGTTCAGTCTAAAGAGAATAGCGAGGTCATTGGGGAGCGATCTCAGAAGAACGCGCTTGAGAACGACTGCGTACTGAGTAGATGGGACGCCTAAGCCTTCAAGACAGCTTGTGCGGAACTGTATAGAGTCATACAGATGTCGCAGCTGCGCGATGTTGTTGGAGCTGTGGACGGGTGCCAACGCTAGCAGTTGGTCGATATGCTCGTCTACCAGAATGCTGTTCCGTCCAAATCTTTCAAAAAGGCTTTTGATAGCGAGCTCGTACCCTTCGTCCGATAGCCTCACCCATTCAATTGCTTGTTTCGCTGGTCCAGTCAGATAAGTCTGTAAATATTTGAATTTTTCTATGCGTGGAAGGTCGACGTTGTCGTGAATCGTCACTCGAAAATGATCCCAAAACCCTTGCCAGTCACGGAGGTTCCCCGAAAAAGGAGGTATTTGCAGCTTCGGTAGAGCGACGGTACGCGGTGTTCGTTGAACGGGTGTGTGAGAGAGGCCTCCTGCTCCGGCAGAAACTTGACCCTGGTCGCCGATGACGGTAGCGTTGTCCGTGACTTGGGATGGATCGCTGGCGATATGGTTTGGAGCTAGAGCACAACGAACTCGGGTGACGGTGTGACTGATGTTCATGTTGTACTCTAGCGTGCCGGCAACCTCGTTCTCCAGGCCGTCGTCGTCCACCAGATCGCTGATCTGCTTGTCCAGGTCTATCAGCTGCGCTTCTTTTTGGAGGAGGAAATCGAGGTGTACTTGCAGGTCGGTGGAGTCGGGATCAGGGCCTCGTAGTAGATCGGTGAGCGTGTTCAGGGTACGGGTAACGGCTGAACGGACGACGGCGCGTGTCCTCTTCATGCGGTCCATGAACGTCGGTGTTCGTGGTGAGGCTGGAGCGGTCCTTCAAAGCCTTCCCGGGTTTCGGCACCAGATGTTAAAGAAAGGACTAGAACCGCTCCGTACCGTTTGCGTCCATTTTATCTACAAGAAGCACTCGATGGCCGGTGCGCCGGCTCGCGAGCCCGCGCTGTAGCCGGGCTCTCCTCTTCTTCTAATATTCAAC
>JAZHYW010008606.1:0-16962 GCA_037355805.1 Ixodes ricinus | reverse complement strand
CACTTTTATTTTTGGTGCGTTTTAGTTTCTTACGTTATTTAGAAGGCTGTCGTGTTGGCGCGCATTTTTCTAATATTGGGTGGTAAATTACAACCAATCTTTATTCACATAATTAATTTACGTGATCAGAAAATTAGAAATTTAGAAATCGCATACCGGATCACAGATTTCTCGCTTACTAATAAAGTTTTTATTTCCTTCTTTTTCATTCAGATTGTCACGGCTGTGGGCTTGTTCTGTATAAAGCCCTTTTTGCGATTTCAATTTTAAAATAGGCTTATAAAATCAAACTGCCTTCTTAAAATAATGTTTTATTTGGGTAATCTTGTTGTAAAATTGAAGCCGCAAAAAAAGGCTCTATTCAAAACAAGCCCACAGCCGTGGCAGTATGAATGGAAAATATGGTAATCCTAATTTCATGAATAAAGGAGAAATGTGCGTTTCCATGCGCGATTTCTAAATTTCTGTTCACGTAAATAAGTTATGTCAATAAAATTTAGTTGTAATTGGAAAAATGCGTGCAAAACGACAGCTCTGCAGCGGCTTTCTAAGTACCGTAAACAATAAAACGTTAAACACCAACATTAAAGATTGCGAAAGTGGGACTGCAGCCTTAACGTATCTTGATTATGACCTATAGCTTTCTGCCCCGGAATACCATGCGCTGCACATGTGCCCAGAACCCAATGACTCGTCATTTTTTGTCTAGGCAATAAGCGTTGGAAACGGTGAATAGGCTCTTAGGCAAAACAATCCGTAGCAGCCACGAGAATAGAAATAGCATTACCTAAGTCCAAGTTAGTTTATCTGATTAAGGTAACCGTAGCGTGATATAAAGGTGCTATGAATATGGTACATAATCCTCATGAAAAAAATACAATACTTGAAACCGAAAAATAAAAAAAATGCAAAAAAATGAAATGGACGACACTTCGTTTTGAGACGTCGTACTCTCTTTTTTCGATTTCTTTTCTCTAGACCTATGGTTCTTCTCATTCACTCACCAGTCTCGGGTTTTATTCATCATGTTCACTATTCACCAGGTCGCCTGTAGGTTAACTGTGGTTTAGGAATGTCCCCATAAGGTAACGACAGGTATACCTCTTTAAAATAAGCGCTTACATCTGCTATTAGTCATTAAGTTGTAGATTTTTTGTGTTGCTTACACGTCATGTTGTACAGTAGCCGGCGATATGAGCGGGAGCAATAGCTTTTGAGAAAAATATAGTGTGATACGCGTAAGGCGCGTTAGGTGTAAAAAGGGAGCATTGTGGTAAACTGGCACGTTCCATAATTTCGCTTCACTGGCATTTTTTTCCGTGTGTTAAGAAGTAGGGGAACATCATACGGCATTTTGTCCCGCTCGGCTGTTCCAACTCACGATGCTGGCCGCTCTACATGTGGTGTATAACCCAGTTATTTTGATAATATTGACACCCCCTCCCCCGATGTCACGTGACCCCCCTCCCCCGAGGTCAGGTGACCCCCCTCCCCGAGGTCACGTGACCCCCTCCCCCTGGAGGAGATTGAAGAATGAGGAGAGGAGGAGGAAGAGGAGGGGCATACCCTCCCCTCAGTACCCTTCCATCCTCCCCCTCAAAAGCTGCGCTCTAATTCGGCGTTACAGGGAGTTGTAAACGGCTTTCACTTTTTTACATCCGCGCGTTGACTGTAGCGCCGCCTGGATTGGCCCAAGATAGCAGACGGACTTCTTATACTTGAGTCAGAGCGCAGTCAGAGGCTGAAAGACACGCAAATACATACACACAGGCTAAAAGCGCACTGTCATGGTCTACCAGCCTCGAAGGATGTGCTTAAAGAAAAGGATGAAAGCCGTGACGTTGCAGAGTCGGCGTTATTTGAATGGCGCTCATGAGCTCATCGCATGCATTGCACTCTGACAGCATAGGCGTTCCTTCTCCCCCTCCTCTGACTGCACACCTTTTATCGTTATGTTTTGCTTTTTTACACCAGCGCGTCGACGGTAGCGCCGCCTGGATCGGCCCAAGACAGCAGGCGGCATTCTTCAAAGGATGTCGCTACTTTTCTGTATAAAGGGGCTTCACCCGTACGTACTCTTTACTATACATGAGATTGCACTTTCCAGACCTTTTAATCCTTTTTAAGGACTCGTGCATGCTGCCATCTAAAACATTTAAACAAACTTCATCGTGCGGGCAAAGAGTGGGAAAGCACAGAATGTGTTGAGCTCACTCAAACGCATGCAATGCATGGACACGAAGAAATAATGGCCGCGTGATCACCCCACCTATTATGGTCTCGGGACCATCTGGCCACCATTGGTCTACTATTTCCAGCGTGGTTACACGTTAGACGGGATCCCGTTGACCATAACTCACGTGAACACCCATGAATGATGATCAAGTAACGCCACGGGTCATGGTCACGTGTCTACGTGACCAAAGTTGGTCCCCTATTTCCAGCATCTGACGAAGTGTACGGGACCTCACGGACAATGCTTACGCGGCCACCCTAGAGGATGGTCAGGGAACCCCATGGATTATGGCCGTGTTACCATGTGACCACCATTGGCCCGCTATTTACAACATGTGACTAGGTGGACGGAAATCTCGGACAATGGTCATGTAACCACACACAATAATGGTCACAAGATCCGACAGGTTGCGGTCACGTGGCAATGTGACCACAATTTTCCAGCTGTTTCCAGCATGTGACGAGGTGGATGGGACCCTCGGAAAATAGACGTGTGACGGGCCATGGACAATAGCCACTTGCAGCTCGGATCATGGTCACATGACCATGGGACCACAATTATCTTGCTATTTTCATAACGGTACAAATTGACTGTTCAATCTGAAAGTCCAGCGTTACGGTCCGACCTGACGATTCAGCATGACGATCCACTCTGACGCTCCAAGAGTGACGGCATAGGCGTGACAGTCCAGCGTGACAGTTCAAGCTGTCGTGGCGGTTTCAAAATTTTTGAAAACAGGCGAGCGATCTGCTCTTTTTTTGCAAGGGAATCTGAAGCGCCCGACGCAGTGTAACTTTAGGCAATAGCGGCCTCGCGGCGGTTGCAAAACCATTCGCGCTGCTGCGCACATCGCCGCTCGTTCCGTTCTCGCTCTTCTTCCTCCGAGGAAATGTTGCCGCGCTCTATGAGCGACAGCGGCAAGCAGACAACTGGCAAACACAACACTCTGAACAGCTACCGCCATCTATGACCGACGGCAGCAACCAGAGTGTTGTATCCGCCTCGGGTGTCGACATTTGTTCTGTACCGGACACGACCCTGGGGAAACTAGCCCTTAACAGCTCCGCTGTTAAAGAGCAACTCCGGCCAAAACTCAAAATGAAATAAATTACTGGTATCGCTGTAGTGACACAAAATACGACCCCAGCCAAAATATTACGTCCGGGGACGCCGCATTCTCAACTAATGCCGATAATAAAAATGCGACCCGCCACGAGCCGCTGCTCCTTAGCGGGCGGCCAGCGGGTTGCCGATCGCTAAAGCAACATTGGGCCGTGACGTCAGTATCGTTCTCTTTTTTTCCTCCGGTCCGGGCGTTGCGCGGAGTGCGCTTCTTTGAGCCGCTACCACCGCTACTTCGGCTTGTGATTGGCGTGTTTAGCCGTTGCTTTTATCTGTAGCCCGTGTAGCTTCGGTATAGCCTTTTGTTTATTTGCTTGTGAGGACTCCAAGACTCGTTTTAGCGAGCAACTCGGTGCGCCCAAGACTGCCCAGCTGTTCTTCGAAAGATGCCGAGTACAACTTGTAGCGCTGTGGGCTGCTCAAACAACCCGCTGCGCAACCCGGAGGTGCTTTTTCACAAGTTTCCAACGGACCGGAAATTGGAGAATGTGTGGGTGAACGCTGTTCGACGAGTGGACTTTGGACTTCGGCTTTTACGCGCCCGAGGAAAAAAGAACGAAAAAACAGACGTGTACAGCCCAGCACACATGTGTTCGGGCGCCGCGGCCCACGCCGGAGAGCCTCAAAGCTTCGTGTCTGGGACTGACCCGCAGCGCGAAAGCGAGAGGGCCCCTAGTACTGTACGTCACTGGCAGCGCGGCGTAGAGCAACGCCGCTCCATCCACGGAGCCCCGATGACAATTTAGGCCTAGCGACGAGTACGGAAGACCGCACGCACGGCGACAGCCGCCGAGTACGGCACCGAACGAGTTCACTCATTTTCCAGTCGCTAGCTTTTGGGTATACAAGCGACGAGTACGGCATAGCGCACGCACGGCGGCGGCCGCCGAGTACGGCACCGACCGAGTTCACGGGTTTTCCAGTCGCTAGCTCTTGGGTATACGCACTAACTCTTTCTACATATGCTGGATAACTACCACGTATACAGAATTAAAAACAAAATCAGCTTACCTCCTATCTCTAGACGGCTAGCGCAACAGAGGTAGGTGCCGCTCGGCCTGCGTACTCGTTGAACGAGAACGATCCTGACGTCACGTTCACATAGCGGCTGATTTCCAGTGTTGCCGGGGCCTCGAGCGGCTAGTTTCGGTTTTGTTGGCCGCGCCCCAAACAAAACTTTGAGACGTCGATATCTTTAAAACTACGCACAATAACGAGAAAAAAATTACACCTTGCGATTCAGGGACGCTGACCGCACTAAAAACAGTCATAATCCCAAAATCGAAAGTATGGACGTGACTTAAAGGACACATGCAAAGAACAAAAAACATTTTTTATAGCCTAGATGGAAAAAGTATGTTATAAAACGAATTTACAAAGAAGAAAGAAACATTTTCAGAGCTATATTTACGGCGCAAAACGAATTTCTAGTTGGCGCCCGCGAGAGCCGCCGTTGGTCACGTAGTAGTAGTGATGCAAAACTATCGATAAATCGACTATCGATACTATCGATAGTTTTTCCAAAACTATCGATAGTGTCGCGGAACTATCGATAGTCGACTATCGATAGTACTATCAATAGTTTTTCGATAGTCGACTATCGATGGTACTATCGATAGCTTTTCGATAGTCGACTATCGACGGTACTATCGATAGTTTTTCGATAGTCGACTATCGATAGTACTATCGATAGTTTTTCGATAGTCGACTATCGATGGTACTATCGATAGTTTTTCGATAGTCGACTATCGATAGTACTATCGATAGTTTTTCGATAGTCGACTATCGAGAGTACTATCGATAGTTTTTCGATAGTCGACTATCGATAGTCGACTATCGATAGTACTATCGATGGTTTTCGATAGTCAACTATCGATAGTACTATCGATAGTTTTTCGATAGTCGACTATCGATAGTACTATCGATAGTTTTTCGATAGTCGACTATCGATAGTACTATCGATAGTTTTTCGATAGTCGACAATCGATAGTTTTTCGATAGTCGGCTATCGATAGTACTATCGATAGTTTTTCAATAATCACTATCGATAGTACGAGATAGTTTTTCGATTGTCCACTATCGATAGTTCTGCGACATTATCGATAGTTATATTGCTATCGGTGGTCCGATTTCATGGCGACCATCGATACTATCGATAGTACTATCGATAGTTTTGCACCGCTAGAGCGAACACAGTTGCCGCACCGCCGCCTGCGTCCCTTCCTCCTCTCTTCGCCCAAACTCCCGTCTTCGGCATCACTGAAAGCTGAACCAAAGTTAGGATGGTATAGGCCCTGTCACACTGAGGCAACAGTTGGTCAACTCTATCCGGCAACACAAGGAAATCGTGTTGCCGGCGACGCTGTCACATCGCGGCAACAACAACAGTCGGACAACATGTTGCTGCCGCCCGGCAACCGTGTTGTCCAATTTGTTGTCCGACAACCCTGTCATACCGCGCTGACGGCGGGGACGACACGAGGAACAACGAGGAACACTCCGCCATCTTGATTGTTTACTTTTTGTTCGTGTGCGGCGCGGTGTCGCTGGAAATGTGACTCTGCAAAGTGCTATAGTCGGTTACAAGTCAAGAAGGTAGCGGCAAATGCCCCTCAAAGGGAATTTTGTATTCCTCCGCCACCAATCGCGTCCCGTTGTTTCCGTGACGTCATGACCTGCCCGAACCAATCTTGTTTTGGCAAATGAATATTTTCAACATGGCAGCCGGGCAGATTTTCTAGGACTCCAGTATCTTGCGGCAATTATTCTGTTTTTTAACGCGGTATTTCACTTACCCGAGCTTACGTCGCTAAGTCGTAACCGCGTCCACTTTTATTCGCAATAGGTTCTGCGCGACAGCGTGAAAATCCAGCGATAGCATTGCCATCGAAAAGTTCGATGCGGGAGTAAGGCCTAGCATCGCACATACGTCGAACGCCGTCTGCTTCTCTGCCTCAGGTTCCGCCCCAGCATCGTGACGGCAGCGGCTTTTCTTCGCAGTGGTTTCCGTGGAGCGACGTTAAAATGCAGCGGTCACCAAACTCTTCTTTATAAGTGTAGTGGGCTGTGCGGGAGGGGCATAAGTGAACCGCGAACACAGTAAGTGTCTTCACCCGATTTCGACCGTATCTTTGCTGGCGTTAATAAATAGTCTGTCTACTGAAGTGACGCCTTCGAAGCAGTATGTATTCATCTGTGAAACGTGGCGTCCTTGTCAAGTTTCCGCGTCGCAATCAGCTGCCCGCTAATCTATGACTGCGATAGTACCCGCGGGTGCACCCTCGTTCGCAATAATGAGCTGTAACATACATGTGGCATACAAATGATAAAGCCAGTGATGCGTATGTTACAAACATTTAATTGATATTGTTCTGGACGTTAAGAAGCTGATGTCTTCTTTTGGAAGAATATCAGAGAATTTGAGGGAAGCAGATTTGGTTCTCTCAAATGCTTCCGAACATTCTGCTTGCTCTCAGAGGCCCTGTCAGTCGTATGTTTATGCTTCGAAACCCGGGTGCGTGACGCGTGTACCCCCCCCCCCCGAGCCTTTTCAAAGGCTCTGCCCCCCTCGCGTCGCGGCCTGAGGTATTAGCGGTAAACACGCACCAACTTTTCCAATTTACTTTAGAAGGAAAATGTGTACACAATATTGGATCGCAGCATTGGTTTAATAATTTGCAAAAGATGAAAAGTATGTCAATAAAAATTGATTGCAAGGCTAGCTTCCCACTTCATGAATTGTGATTTTCTTATATGCGAAATATTTGTTTAAATCAAAAATTGAAAGCATACCGAATACTCAGATGTCCTGATCTTGGTCCGAACGCAAGTGACAGAATGATTTGTCTTTATAACAATAAAATCAACAATGTTTGAATCAAGCAACAGCTCAAACCGCCTAATTACATTTCTGATGTATGTTATGTCTCTGCACTATACCAGGCCGTAGCCGCGAACGAGCTCTTCAGAGTCTGCCAACATCTTTCTGGTCTGCCTTGGCAAAGACAGACTCGTGTAAAAAAGATATTGAGCTTCTTGGAGGCAACTTCTGTGGGATTTCGCGTACCGCCGCCGATACGCCGTTCCCCACGTGGTCCGTCAACAACCAGAGTCCAGCCTGGTTCTTTCACGGGAGCGGGATTCCGCTCCCGTTTATTGGTACATAAAAACACAACGCTACAAAACACTCAATCTATACTACAAACACACGCGACATTACTCAAATATTTACAAACGTACGTTAAGCCCAAAGCTTAACACAAAGAGGGCCTCTAGGCCTCGTGTCCCGCTATTGCCCGAGAGCAGTTGCTAGCACTCGCCTTTCTTGAGCGCCGGCCGGAATCCTAAGAGACTCTTGCCTCCCCGTCAGGGTTGCCAGGTAGTTTCTAGCTGAAACCGCCAAAAGACAGACGGTGTAGCCCAAAAGTAGCCAAATGCAAGAGATTTATGTAGCCCAAAAGTAGCCATATTCTGCAAAGCCCAAAAAATTGTGCGCTTGAATGTGCGAGCTCAATTCGAAGGCACTGCGTCTATTCTAGGGTTTAAGAGCAGCTTGCAAGATCTACGACATCTTGAAATGTATTGAACGTTTTATTTCAAACACAAAAAGTACAAAACTTTTCCACACGCGTTTTTGCAGTCACATAATCATGAAGCAGAAGCACACGCTTGTGCCCGGCTTACCCGCCTCATACATGATTTCCGTGTTAAAACGGGCAAAAACTTCTTCAGTAGGGTTGATGGCCTTCCAGAACTCGTTCCTCCCAAGGAAAGCAAACTTTACATAGAGGGTGCTTTGAAGTGTTGGAAGAGACATGTTCTACCTTCGGACTTTGTGAGGGACACGTGACTGAATACTCTCTCCACGGCGGCATTCGCACATGGGCAGTGTCGGGAGCGCGATGGCAAGCTCGGATAGCAACGGGAACAGGGCGGCTCTTGCGCATTGATCTTGGCCTTGTTCGGAATATTCATTGTCCCAAATTTGTTGTCTTTTGTTATGGCTCATTGTGCTTTAAGAAACTTTCATGTTTCGCGGAAAAGCCTCCTTCGTTATATCCGGTACAGCACGCGTTATCGGGCGACATCAAATTCTGCAGGATGTCTTGAGTTGCTGTTAGTATCATTTTTCCTCGGATGATGTGCTTCCTGTAGGAGGATGGTGGGAAACTCTGAGGAAATAAGGGACGCCAGTAGGAAGCAGAAAGAACTTGGGAGCATGAAATAAGCCACAATTACTACAAAAGCGATGTCGTCGTAGCTGAAATAGGTCACGGTAGCTCACTTTAGCTAGTAGGTTCTGGCATCACACCCACGAATCTTTACACAGAAAATCCCTGAAAGCGGGAGTCCAGAAAGGAGTGGCTTTGTGTCCATGCTAAAGTCTTTTGTACAACTATCTCAAAACCAAGCAAAGAAAAAAAAGTGCCGCGTTAGGATTTGAAATAGCCTAAAAATAGCCACATTGCCTAACCGCCAAATTTCGACGCCAAATGCATGACAGAGTAGCCCAATTTGGCTATTAATAGCCCAACCTGGCAACCCTGCTCCCGGTTACCCGACAATATCGACCGATGGGCGAGGAGGTTTCTCCTCGCCCGCCATGGGGGCGTCTGCAGCGCCATCCAGTGGCTAGGAGAGAAAGCGGCCCGTCGGGAGCCGAATTCGAGATCCCGATCGACCCCGCGGCGACACGACCACGTGATCGTGTCTGAGGCGAGGCAACTAAATAGCTGCCCAGCGGCCAAGACGGCTAAATGGTTTGATAGGCGCCCTCGTGAATGCACGGTGCGCCATACTCCCTCTCCTAAAAATCGAAGTACGCCGGGATTCCGACGTACGGCTAGGCTGCTCGGGAACACCGTCGTTGTTTGGCCTGGAAACCCCCCACACGCACACCCACACCACTGGTCCCATGGGTCGTCCTCACTGAGGTCCATCAGTTCGCCTGAGGCCTGGGGTTCGCGGCCACCGCACACCTCACAGTAGACTGTGTCGACTTCGGCTTGGCGGCGGCCTCCGGGGCAACGGGGTCCTTGAACAGTGTGCCTGGCCACCATGAGACTGGCCTCCCCATGGAGTGGTGCACCGGAGAGGGACTGTGGTTGTGACCCAGCTGCGACGGCCCTCCCGGAGCGATGCGGGGCTGGAAGTTCAATGTCACTGAGAACTGCACCCCGGCGTCCTGCGTGGCGTCGCGGACGTCCAACGAGGCTCCCCAGCTGTGGTTCCGGCCGGGGAATACGCTGCCCGAAGATGAAGAGTTGAGCCCAGGCTGGTGTTCGTCCGAACGGCGACTCATCCTTTCATCGTCTCCCAGGAGAGGACCATTCGGTGCACACCAAGTTGCGTCTCGAGGCAGCAGCCGCAGGGCCGATGACAGTTTACCAGCCGAACGCCGTGCGCAAAAATAAAAACATTGAAAGCAAAAACAAAACAAAAAAACACTGAGGGTTCCGAGGCACCCCCTCCCCCCATCCACAAAGAAAAAAGAAAAAAACAATGCCGGGAACGCCGATTTCGGATCGTTCACCCTCTTCTTCCCTTTCCCGGGCCACGCACTCTACGAGGTTCCGATCCCATCGGGTTGCCTCCGGCTACGCGTGTTGTAGCTGTGCCGCGGTGGTCCCAGGAAATCCTGAGATCGTTGGTGCCCGCGAATGCCCCTTTGCGGCCGCTTGACCGGCTCATCCCCTTCCCTGGGGAAAAAGGGTTTCAGTTCGCCGATGTGAACTGTCCCGCGGACGAGATCAGAATTCTGGTCCCTCAGCGTGTATGTCAGTCGGGACCTCTTGGAATCGATGACGAAGGGGCCTACCCACTTGGGGGCCAACGCCGCCGAGAAGAACTTGCTCGCATCGCTCTGAACGTGACTTCGCCGAAGAACGGTGTCGCCCACCTCGAACTGCGCATCGCGGTGCGCTTTGTCGTAGGTGTTCTTCTGCTCCGCGCGCGCGCGAGCCCTGTTTCCGCGAGCGGCGTCCAGCGCCCGCGACAGTCGCTCTCTTGTACGCGTCGCGAAATCCTCGTGCGAGGGCACCGCTCTGGCCGCGCTCGGTCGCGGGCGAAGAACCGCATCGGTCGGCGTAGAGAGTTCTCTGCCGAAGTTCAGCAGCGCGGGTGTGAACCCAGTGCTGCGGTTGAGGTTGGACCGCAATGCAAACGAAATCGAATCCAAGTGCAGATCCCAGTCCCGCTGCTTACGAGCATACGCCCCGAGCAGCGGCTTAATGTCACGGTTCCGCCGCTCGGTCACATTTGCTTGGGGATGGTAACACGAAGTCTTACAATGCTTAATCCCGAGGGCCTGACAGGTTGCCGCGAAAACTTTCGAGCAAAATATCGAGGCATTGTCACTCACCAGTCTCTCGGGGAACCCGTAGCGGCACCAGACCTCGGACAGCCTGCTCAGGACTCCCTTGGCTGTCACCTTCCGCATTGGAAACATCTCGACGAATCCGGTGAAGTGGCAGGTTACTACCAACACATGTTGATAGCCTCCGCTTGACCGCGGCAGGGGTCCCATCAAGTCGCAGGCCGCGATCTCCCATGGCCGCGTACTTACGATCGGCTCGAGCAGGCCGGGTGGTCTGCCCCCTGGGCTTGCGCTCTTGGCACACGGCGCAGCTCCGGACATAACGGCACAGCTGCCCCTTCATGCCCGGCCAGGTAGCGAAACGGCGCAGCTTATGCCACGACTTCGGTGCACTGCCGTGACCGTCCGCATCGTGGTAGTGACGCAGCGCTGCCACTCTGAGATCGCGGGGAATCACGGTCTTGAACGACTCACTTGAATCGCTCTCTTCCGGAAAGTAGCGCAGCAGGACGCCGTCCCCATCGATCAGGTAAGACTCCAGCTCACCTGCTTCAATGTCTGACTCCTGGGCGGTGGCGCTTGGCCCTCTCGGTGTTCCGGAGTGCCGGAGCGTCTTTTCGCCTGTCTGGTCAGGATCCATCTCTTGCCTGAGCCGGTCGAAGATAGCGCGACAAAACGAATCGCTCTGCTGTGCTTCGAACAGTTCCGTTCGGTTGAACGCCGGTCCCAGTGAGGTAATCGCCTCAGCCAGCTGCGCGACGCCGCCACAGTGGGGAGCGGAGCGCGAGGCGGATTTCCCGTCTCCCGGTGGATGGCACCGCCTCCGTTGTCTGCTGCCTCGCTCGGTGGGGGATCCACGGGTGCGCGGGAGAGCGCGTCGGCCACCACATTTGTCGTGCCCTTCCGGTACCGAATTCGGTATTCGTACTTCTGCAGTGTCAAGGCCCATCGCGCCAGTCTTCCGGCGGGTTCCTTGATTCGGGAGAGCCACGCGAGGGCCATATGGTCCGTCTCGATCGTGAATTCCGTCCCCTCGACATAATGATCGAACTTCTTGAGAGCGAAAATGATGGCGAGGCATTCGCGCTCGCTCACCGTGTAGTTCTTCTCCGCCGGGTTCAGCGCCCGGCTGGCAAATGCCACCGGTCGGATCTCTCCCTCTGCCTCCTGCAAGAGTACCGCGCCGAGACCCTGGTCGCTTGCGTCCGTCTGGATCGTGAAGGGCCTATTCAGGTCTGGTAGTTTGAGGGATGCTGTACGCGCCAATGCCTCGGTCAGCTGGAGGAACGCCTCCTCCTGCGGCGCCTCCCAGCTCCAGGGAGCCGCTTTCCTCAGCAATTGCGTGAGGGGTGCCTGCATGGCTGCGCAGTTCGGGATGTAGGCTCGGTAGTATCCTATCATGCCGAGAAAACGGCGCACTCCCCCGACATCGGTAGGAACTGGGAACTCCAAGATCGCCCGCAACTTGTCCGCGTCGGGGGAAACTTTTCCTCTCTCGATCCGGAATCCCAACAAGCTGATCTCAGAAGCTCCAATTTGGGCTTTAGTTGGGTTTAGTGTGAGGCCGGCGATCCGCAGTTTGCGCAACACGTCCTCGAGGTGACGAAGGTGGTCCTCGAAAGTTTCCGAGTACACAATGATGTCGTCCAGGTACGCGAGCGCGTGCTGCCATTTGGCATCTCCGAGCACCCCATCGATCAACCGCTGAAATGTCATCGGTGCACCTGTTAATCCGAACGGCATCCGAGTGAACTCGAACAGGCCTCGGTGACACACGAATGCAGTTTTGCTTTCGTCGCCCGGGCTCATCTCCACTTGGAGGTAGCCTTTGCTTGCGTCGAGGGTAGTGAAATAGTTCGCTGTCCCCAGATTCGAGATGATTTCTTCGATGCTCGGAAACGGATACGCATCTTTTACGGTCACCGCGTTCAAGCGCCGATAATCGACGCAGAGTCTCGATGTTCCGTTTTTCTTTGGCACCAAAACCACCGGGAATCCCCAGGGTCCTGATGACCGGCGAATGATTCCTGACTCCAAGAGCTCATCGACGGCGGCATCTATCGCTTTTCGCTTGGCCAGGCTCACAGGACGCGGATTGGACTTCCAAGCGCGCGCGTCCCCAGTTTCAATGCGATGTTGCACCTGCTTGGTGCAGCCCGGCTGTTCGGTGAACATTTCGTCAAAGTTGTGCAGCAAAGCCGCCAACCTCTCGCTCTGGTCGGGACAGTCCATTGGCATTGGCCAACGGGTGGCCCATTGCGTCGCAGTGCGCGACGGAGCTCGGTGTTGGGTGGCTCATGGCGTCGTCGCGGTCAGTTCTTTCCTGTTCTGTCGCTTTTCCCAGCGCTGCCGCCATGGTCCCCGTAGAACTTTCTCGGAAACTCGAAAGGGGCGCCTGTGCCCCCTCTCGGTACCCGCCACTTGCCACGTCAATGATGATGCCGGTGTTGGCCAGGAAATCCCGTCCAAGAATGATGGGCACCGTCAGCCCGGCCAAATGGACGAACCGCTGTCTCTGCGCGCGTTGATTCCAACGTACCACGAGACGCACTGCTCCCCTCGATGTCGTCGACCCACAAGCCAACTGGAAAGTGGTCTCCCCATGCCTCACCCGAACGGACTTCTGTTGGAGATGCCTGAGGACCTCGTCCCCAATTAGCGACGCACTAGCCCCGCTATCCAGAAGGGCTGCGAAGTCCTTTCCCGCCACTGTCAGGGAAATAAATGGGGCCGCGGTGCGTGTCGCTGTCCCGACTCGATACGCCGTTGGCACGCACACCGTCGATGGGATGTCGGGGACCCGCTCGTTGGTCTGTTTCGCCGCCGATAACTTTATCGGCGGCCTCCTCCGTTTCCCGAAATCTCCCTTGTGCAGTCGCGCCTATAGTGCCCGATTTCGTGGCACCGAAAGCAGCGGCCTCGCCAACCTGGGATAGAATTCTCCCCAGTGGGACGTCCGATGCGCTCACCCCTTTGTGGCAGCGGGTCGGCGGCAGTCTGCTCCTGTGCTGCGGCGATCCGTGGTGCGCCAGTCGGCCGGAATTCCGTCGCATGGACGGCCGCGCTCCTTCCTAGGAGTGATCCTGGCTCCAAGGCGTCGTCCGTGAGCTCCCAGGGAATTCCGCTGGGCTCACCGCTGGCCGCCGCCATTGCGGCCTCCCCCGTCGATACCCACGTGGCACCGGCCCGTGCCAAGCGCATCGGGGTTCAAGCGTGTCGGTCGGTGCTGGGGGAAGGTGGTACCTGCGCTCCGCCAGTATGTCGGCCTGAACCCTGCGAGCCTCATGTGCGAGCTCACTCAGACTTCCGAATGGGCGCCCACGCAGATACCGCGAAAAGGTGGGATGCGCCTGCCTCACCACCCGCTCGACCTGCTCCTGGTCCGTAGCATTCGGATCGGCGATCTGCAGGAGTTCCTGCATCGCCCGCAGGTACTCCGCGAAGGGCTCAGCGGGAGCCTGCGTTCTTTCCTCCAGTTCCCTGCGCATTCTTGGCAGGTAGTCTGCCGGCAAGAATTCTTGTCGGAAGAGGGCCGTGAACTCGTCGAGTGTTCCGGCTGACTCGCCCACAAGGCGATGCCACGTGGCCGCCGGGCCTACGAGAGCCACCGGCAGAACCCTGCCTAGCGTCTCCTTCTCGGTCAAGCCGGTAGCCTTCCGATATCGCTGGATTGCCAGCAAGAAGTCGGTCGCGCTCATAGCTCGATCGCTGTGTCCGCTGTACTCCGGCACCGGAATACGGATGAGGGTTTTCGGCGTTTCCCTCTGCATGCTCTGTAAGGCGTGCGCGAACGCCGCAACCAACGCCGTGGATTCACGGGACATCTCCGTGCTTTGCGGCATAGACACCACCGGCGACACCGTCGGCGTGTCCGGACTCAGCGCTGCGGTCATCGCCGCGGAGTTCCGCTCCGCCAGCCCCGTCGACGTCGCGACGTCGGCCAAAAACATTAAATCTGTGAGGGCGAAATTACCCGTGGCCATCTCGAACACTTGTTTGGACGTACCCTTCTCACCTTCGCAGTGCCGCGGTATAGACCCGCCAACCAGGGGGACCGCACCGCGTAAACTTTCACGCAGTGTCGTCGACGGACGTTGCGACCGTAATTACGGCTCGCCTGCCCCAACGTTGATGCGCCATTTGTGGGAATTCGCGTACCGCCGCCGATACGCCGTTCCCCACGTGGTCCGTCAACAACCAGAGTCCAGCCTGGTTCTTTCACGGGAGCGGGATTCCGCTCCCCGTTTATTGGTACATAAAAACACAACGCTACAAAACACTCAATCTATACTACAAACACACGCGACATTACTCAAATATTTACAAACGTACGTTAAGCCCAAAGCTTAACACAAAGAGGGCCTCTAGGCCTCGTGTCCCGCTATTGCCCGAGAGCAGTTGCTAGCACTCGCCTTTCTTGAGCGCCGGCCGGAATCCTAAGAGACTCTTGCCTCCCGGTTACCCGACAATATCGACCGATGGGCGAGGAGGTTTTCTCCTCGCCCGCCATGGGGGCGTCTGCAGCGCCATCCAGTGGCTAGGAGAGAAAGCGGCCCGTCGGGAGCCGAATTCGAGATCCCGATCGACCCCGCGGCGACACGACCACGTGATCGTGTCTGAGGCGAGGCAACTAAATAGCTGCCCAGCGTCCAAGACGGCTAAATGGTTTGATAGGCGCCCTCGTGAATGCACGGTGCGCCATACTTCGCAGTCCTCATTGTCGGAGCTTTCATGAAACCATCAGAAAGAAGGGTCCCTGTCGTTTCATCGACACATGTTTCATCAACTTTTTTACGACTCTCGTTTCATCGACACTGATTGTTTCATCGATACTACCACACTATGCTGTGAAGTTTCATCAGCACACAAATTGCACCGCTGTAGGAACATTTTGCTACTGTGCGTTTATCACGGGGCACATGTTAAACTATCCGACCCACCCAGTTCACGACGCTTTGCGGCGACAGTCTCCAGGAGTTCATTACAAAAATGTGGACCCACCCAGCCCACTCGTACATGGCGCTTCGCAGCAGCGTCTAGGGGTAGGTCGTGCCCCCGTGCATGTACCCGTACCCTTGCTCACCAACAAAGCCAGTGCACCCCTAACCAAACAAAAATGTTGTCGACGAAACATAGCAAGATATGTCGATGAACGAGTGTCGATGAAACAATTTGTTGATAAATCGTCGCAGCGTTGATGGAACAAACTGTCGGGGAAATGTCATTTGATGAAATGAGTGGCACCGCACTGACGAAAGCTTGTTTCCGAGCCGCGTTACTTAAACACTATCGCAGGCATCATTTTTAGATACCCATTGCCAGACAAAAATGCATTCTGAACAAAAAAAGAAAATGAATTTTCACGTTCCTCTGCTGTTAGTTCACGACCTGGAATTGGATAAGGAGCCATCAGGCAAATTTGAAATGGTTCTGGACTGAGACAACATGGACTTATCATCGGCGTTATTGGTTCAAAATTATGACGAGTACAGCGGGCTCGGGCCAGAGAGCTAAGGGTTAGCGTGGGGCTCCCAAGCCGAGGGGCATGGCAAGTGCACACCGACAGTGGGAAGCGACCACCTACTTATCTGATCTCGTTGCAAGCCTTAAACCTCAGCCTTCAAAGGGCTTTGCATGATTCTGTCGTATGGGATAACTTGTTAGCAGCCCATTAGACTCATCCTACAATTCCGCTCCAACAGTACATCCCCAGGCCTTCCAGGAGCCGACCCACTTGATCTGGGTGCGAGAAGGGATCCCAAATCGTGACCTGCACTATATTTGACCCCTGGGCCAGCTGATGGGGGCACTACAGCCGCACCAACGGAAAAGGGGATTAGGCCTTTTACAGACTAGCATCACAAAACCCAGAAATACCTCCATTCATTCTAAACCAGTTTTAGAAGCCACCCAAGCACTCAAAAACGACCTTTCAGTACTTCACAACTCTGCCCTCGGCAACAAGTCAGGCTGCAGTCTGTGCATCATGGTTCTTATCGGCTTTAAAAGGTTTGATTAAATCCTCTACATTGCACTAGTTCGGGAGGCTCAAAACTGAGGTCTCTATGGAAGACCAGCTTCACCTCATCATAGCGTTTCTGCAAGACGGACGATATCAAGCTTGAGTCAGAACTGAACTAGGCCCAGTTAATGGCATTGGCATTCCTTAGATCTCCGTCCTCTCACCAATTCTTCATCAATGTTGTAGCTGACTTTCCCTCACGTCAAGCAATCGGTGCTGTTTTTACGATATATTTCAAGCTGAGTACAATGGCGCCTCTTAAATTCA
>JAZHYW010008605.1:0-54339 GCA_037355805.1 Ixodes ricinus | reverse complement strand
CGCACCAAAAAGTAACCCCAAGAAGCCGCTTGAGTCCCCGCACAAAGGGACCAACCTGACCAAACTGTGAGAATGCACGCGTTTCGCTTTCTGTTCAGAAGGGTGAGCTGCTTCGTCTATACTTTGCTCACCCGTAAGCCGAAAGTGGTGGGAGCTACGTGCTTGTTGGACCGGTCATGCTCCTACCTTTCGGTCATGTGATCAGCCACATGCAGAAAGAGGGGATGGTCGGTTGGTCCGGCACTTAGAAAGCAGAGTGGAGCGTAGAGGGTGGGCAGTGACCCGGTTGTCTGGCCTGCAGGCTACATCGGAGAGTTTGAGAGTTGTGGGCGACCACCGGTCGGCCAAGGTCAGTGAAGAGTGTTCCTCAACGGAGCGGCTGAACAAGTGCGGCGTCGTCGGCCCCGGCTTCGATGTACCCAGCTCAAGGACACGGGAGACGTGGATGCGCAGCCTGCTGCCCCTCCCGACAGTTCGGGTACGTCGGATCTCTCCGAGGACTCCTCGTGTCGTTCTTGACGGTGCTGGAGATGCACAGTCGTAACTGCGTCTGACGGCAGTTGCGCCGCCATCTTCCAGTTTGTCAAGCGACTCCATGACTACTGCATAGAATCCAGTTGGGGCTCCCTCCCCTAAAAAATTGCCCGTCGCATTTTTCTGGCTAAATATCTGTAACATAAAAATTTCAAAAAAATTCCCACCCTCCGGTTTGCCAATTCAGACAGTGCGCGATCTAGCGGTACCCGGTGTGTGTGACAAGCGAGTTTGCAGCAGCTTCCCACGTTTTCGTCCGTGACGTGCTTGCGCAATGCCAGTTCCCTTGACATGTAAATTCCCGCTTTCTCTTTTTCACAATCTGCGTCCACACTATCGGTTTCCATGGCATACGAGTTGCCAGTTTCCGCACGTTTATGGCACCTTGAAGGCTCACGAAGCTGCTGCCGTTCGCACTCTGCAATATCATTTTCCATTGGTGACATAGGAGTTCGTAGCAAATTTCCACATGTTTGCAACCTGCAGTGTCGGTTCCCGTGTTACGTGATATGCAGCGAGGTGCCCCCTGTGTTTGCCATTCATTTTGAAAAGGCATTTTGCTGTCTCATCCCCAAAAAGTTAGCCCATCAGAAGGGGTTCATTATAACCATTTACATCCTCATGCAAAAAATAGGTCGTGGACGGCTTTCTGTTCAACAAAAAGCTTGGTGCGTAAAAACTTTTTACCAGGGATTTTGTGGTTCTACTGACACGCCATTCGAGGCAATGACCTTAAATAACTCAAATCTGTGTTTTCTGGACAAATTTTATGCTCAAGACCTACATCCCTAATATTAGATTCCAAATTGAGGATGAAAGTTCAAAGCCTCACTGAGCAGATTAAAAGGTGAACCGAAAGCAGTAGGGTTCTTAAAATGCTGTACGTATGAGAAATGATTCTCAATTCAGTACGTCGTCGAGATCTTTCATGAGAGATGCACATTGTAGTGACCATCTGCCCTTCTTCCATGTGCAGTTTCAAAGAAGGCTTTTAGAGCATGCATCTATGTTTGTGAGAGTGTGTCAGTATTGCTTGGCTGTGCTGGGCTGTGGCAGCCAGCGTAGGTGCAATTACGGACACTGGTAGGTAACTGAGTACGCTGCATTTTTATATTATTGTAGGTTTTATGGCAAATGGGATGTCTCGGAACCTTCGACAAAACGTATACGCCTTTGGGAAGAAAAGAAACAAACAAATAGAGGACGCACTTTATGGCTTCAAGACCGTGCGTGCGGAAACGAATACAATTGGAACATTTGTTTCATTTAAGCAGATTTTTCACGCCAAACACTTTGCCACGATCAATCTGCAAAAGTCTTTGACTGTCAAAAATAGGACCTCACAAAATCCGAACGAATCTACATCAATCGATAAGCCATACTATATGTACCCTTTGGTGCTGCATTATCCGAACGCATAGCTATGTTAGAGATTCAAACTCACGGTGCTTATCCAATCCACGCCGGCGAGCCAGTCGCTTTGCACTGGCCTGAGGGGGACCTGAAGATTCGGGGGAAAAGGCGAGCCGGGCCGGAGGGCTCCTATTGGGGAAGGTCGAGGGTAGCTGATGTCGCCACGATAGCAGTGCTTTTGTTTGTAGAGGCATCAGACGATGTTGATAACACCACCCTAAAATGAGTGAAACATCATCACTGCATGAATGAGCCCATGAGAGGAATTAGTGTTTTTAGCACCATAACACCACAAAGCAAACAGTAGGGAGACTGGCATCTTTTTTATAGAGGATGCTGCATTATTTACAAAGCTCAAAAACAATGAAGCCCGGGATTGACCCTAGGAATATGCCAAATATTGTTTAAAAAAAAAAAAAAAAACAATTTGGGTTCACGTGAGCGAGGTTACAAGAATCTGGGCAAATGCTTCGTGACCCAATAATTGCCGTAAGAGCAATACTGTATCAACTTTGCCAAACGCTTTGATGCATCTTAGTATTATGGCTGTTGACGTTCTTTGTCACTTATTTTCAGTGGTCTATTACAAATAAAAATATTTTTGATTTTTTTTTAATGAGATTGACGGTGAGGTAGCGAGGCATCTTGCTTCAACTCTCACGGAGCTGTTGCACATTGCATAGTATTTCCGATTACGAGTCCTAGCCGTCCACACCTGGGATGGCATAGTTTACGTGCAGCTTCAGCCCGAAAGTTTGCCGAGCGTGCGGAGTGGCCCGACATGCGCCCTCAATGGAGCACTCTTTCAAGATGTCGCCTTTCCCGCGTGGCCGAGACGGAGCTGCTGAAATGCTACGCTACATAGTTTTTGACGCCTTTTCCTCCCATCGCAGTGTTTTGTCTTTTAGCGTTGCGCGACAGTAGTTTACCTGGCAGCTGCTGTCAGGGGCGTCATTCCGGTGCACCCACGGCATCGTCTCGCTCCGCTGCGAGCACAACGACAGAAAACACTTTTGAGTCTTCCGTCGGAAAAGGGCAGTGATAGCTGGCAGCACTTTGATTGTGCGCCCACGTGGCCACGGTATCTTGGGTTGTGGTGCCGGGAGTGCGTCCCGAACCGGCCGCGTTGCAACGTCCAACGGTCCCTCGATTTCCGCCCGATGACGTCAAGCGTTGCCGGTCGTGATGCACTCTCTAGCGTGATTTAAGGAAGCTTCGGCGGCCAGGAGTTGGCTGCCGTGACTTTCGTCATATTTTCACCACTGACCCTGCCGATCGTGACGAGCAACACTTCCACAACGTCACCAGTTGCCACATTGGATCCTTGATATACAGCGGACGGGATGTGGGAACACGCCCGATAGAGAACGGGGTTGAGCACAGCACTGACGTAGCTCCGGCATCGTTCCTCCGAAGGCGGGCCCACGATCTCTCTATCGTTTCCTCACATTATGTGGAAAGATTTCTCTAGGGACAAATCAAAGCAGCGGAGGCTCGCTGAGGCTGGCATAAGTTGCCGTGGAGAAAGTCTTGGGACTCGCGTCTGTATTCGTGGAACGTAAAGTTGTATTATATTGAATTAATTTAAACGCAATGCGAATGTCATTGCGTCTGCTTTCAAATGTTCCCGGTTGAACCGTGGACATTTACTCCCACTTGTATTGTTTTGGCAATAAAATTTCCTAGGGTGGAAACCGCCGAAGTTTGCTGACCGGTAAGTAGTTTGCCCAGGGACAGTGGCGTAGCTCATTCGGTGGCTCTCGGTCGGTACCCTTGACAGGGTAGTTCGCCTCGCCTCTTGCTGACGCGTTCTCTCCCTTTGTCTCTCCCACAGCTACATCGTGCCTCACGACATCTGGGGGCATCATGGACCACGAGGAGGCTAGGAGGAAACACCTGGGAGGCAAAAATACTGGGCTACTTCTTCTGAGACAAATAAAACTGGACGCTCTGCTGCCAGGCGTGTCTCGTTTCGGCCTTCCTGTTGCTTGGGTCTGTGCAGCACCGTCTATGGTGTGGCACATGCGTTCGGCAACCCTCTAGGGGGCGATGGCCGGGTTTGGCGGGGACTCCTGCTGTTTGGGCATTTGTGAAGTCGAAACAACTACCAAGGAAAGTTGGGAGGGACAATGCATCTCCAGAAACGAATGTTTATTTAACTGCCTGGGTGGAACCGGAGCTTAAAAAAATAATTGTGACAAGTGAATGAAGAGACAGTTGCACGAGTTGCAATGCAGTTAGCTTGCAGTGACATGCTTGGGATTGAAACTTGTCACAGTTGGTAGGGTGTAACTAAGGTAAATTGGTTGCAGTTGCTCACAACATTGCGTGAGGAATGGCTGAGTGCTGGAATAAAGGAATATTCATTGCGGGAAGGATATGCTGACGTCTGTGATTGGTGCGACTGCAGGACTCCCTCCCCAACTCCGGCATCACACTAACAGCTGGGAGCCGAGAGGACGTCAGTTTTATTGGACTCGTTTTTAAGGGAACTCCGCCCATTTTGAGGTGCCTAGGCTGTGGGTGGTTCCTGAGAGGGGATAACTTCCTCTTTCTGAAAGTAACGTTGGTATCTCGAAACTCGCTGTAGGTAATTAGAAAACTGCAAATTAAGACGATGCTGTAACTAGGTTCCCAACTTCCGGTCTGTAGGTTTCGGTTTCTCGGGCGGCGACGCGTGACGTCATGGGAAGTGCGGAAGTTAGGCGGCACGCTTCGGCTCCGCTGCACCGGCTGCTGTCGCCGCGCCTGCACGCGCAGTGGAAAAGATGTCACGGGAGTGTCATGACTCTGACAGTAGCTGCTCGAATTGGATATAGAAAAATTCAATTTTGACCTCGAGGACACCCCCTTTGCTTTCGACCCGCCGGCGTTGCCTCACGATGTCAACGGGAACGGTCGCCGTGGTTCGGCTCAGCGGCCGGCCGACAGGGATGAAGATCGGTAAGACCGTGTTTTGAAATTCCACTTGATTTGAAATATCTCTGTGCTAATCACGTATTCGTGCCATAGGTGTTGCTGTGAAGAATGCCGTCGCAAGCTGCAGGACGAGGACGTTTGCTGCGGGGAAATCTCCGTGATGGGCACTCTTCGCGGCAACAGCTGTGTCACGCGGCTCGCGACGTACCCGCTACGGTGTCTGCATAGATATAAAGACCCGATAGAAGTGCACTCCTGCCACGTGCGGCACTATACGCTAACCTACTTGGAAAGAAGCGACGACAACCGGTAAGACTGGCCGACGGCCTGCGCACGATCGTCCGAGTCCGGTTATTAAAGCTCTTGGCGCGTGCCCGTAACCTTCACCGCACGAGTGTGCGATGTAGGCACGAGCACACTCCGCTTAGCACGAACTAATCGCAAAGGCTGAAAGCGCGAGCTCCTTGCCTTAGATCTGGCCTCAGCTGCACGAGTGCTCGTAAACGGGCGACCCATGGTCAGAGCTACCCCCTCCCGCTTGTAACCTTTGCTTTTACTTTGTGCAACCGTGGTTTGTGCGAAGGAAATACCAGCTTTAACTTACAGAAAATTGATGAAGGAAACAGGACAGAACATCCGTTTTGTCCCGTTTCCTTCATCAATTTTCAGTACAGCTGTTTTGTGAAGTGCCTGAAACAGGTGACAGAAAATTTATGAAACAACAAAACAGCTCTTTTGTCCTGTTTCCTACATCAATTTTCTGTACAGCTGTTTTGTCCTGTTTCCTTCAGTTTTCTGCAAGTTTAAGCTGATCTTCATGAGTATGTATTAACCAGCTCAACTACAACCTGTAACCAAATCTGTGCTAAGGCCGCACATTACACGCTATTGCACTAGTTGATGCCGTGCATTTTAACACAACAGCCATGCAGAATGCACCGACAA
Organism: Ixodes ricinus; assembly: GCA_037355805.1. NCBI lineage: Eukaryota > Metazoa > Arthropoda > Arachnida > Ixodida > Ixodidae > Ixodes > Ixodes ricinus. The sequence goes on along the minus strand of JAZHYW010008605.1, from coordinate 48,528 downwards.
TCCTATTTATGTGATAGTAGTGCTGTGTGTGCATGATGTGGCAAACATGCTGCAAACATCAGGTGCAATGAATACTAACAAATAAATAAGTTGAACAAAAAATCTTGGCCAATATCTTTCCTGCCTTTTTTCAGGAAACTCAGGTACACTGCGTATAGACTGTTTGTCTGGTGGGTATAGGGCTACCTGGGCCAAGGAAACGGACAGAGATTGCCAGCCTGTGTGCTTTGACAGATTCGAGAGGCATTTCCTTCTCCCGAATATATCACGTTTAGGCGGGCACAGCTAAGTAGAACACAAAACCCTTTTGAATCTATCCAACCATACAAAAGACAAATCTTCATTCTCGAAGCACTACAGTCCAAAATGTGGAACAAATAATCAATGAGTAGTTGAAGAGGAAATCCCAGCAGTTGCCCTGCACAACTTGGTTGCCTGTGTCATGGCTGCAAAACAATATATATAGAAACCAATACATTCATTTCCTTTTAACCTCCAAAATGGGCACTTACAAGAATAAGTCCACAAATATTTTTATTTACAGCAGCGCTACTTATAAGGTGCTTACAGCCAACAACGGCATAACACTGATAAAGCATCAGTCCTGGTTGCTCCCTCCCACAGTACATGCAAGATGGTGTCAATGGGGTCAACTCATGTCCAGCTGCCAGCTTAAAAAATGCTGTGAACAATTCTTTCTGCGGGCTAGTTATTTTGCGAAGTCATCACCAAGTCGTTCTCGATTTGAGTACAACCTCTTTTTTTCCTTCTAGATCGCAAAAAAAAAATTCATGGAAATTGGGTTTTTCACATTTGTAGTACTTGGTATGTTCACATGAGAAACAAGTCCAGCGAAGAGGACACTGATGTTTCTACTATCTGTTGGCAGCTAGAGGAGCCGCAACTGCTGCCTTGCTACTGAAATCATTTTCCAATGATGAAAACCCATCTTGTAGAATGCAAAACAAAAGTAACATCAAGAATACCACAATAAGTTCATTGAATTAACTTCTTCAACACTGCACGAGCTGTAGCACCTTTAGGGGGCATAGGGAAGTACTATGCTGGCCAGGACTAGACCATTACATTGAGGCAACAGTGTAAAGTGTGCAAGCAGTATCAGCATCAACAATCTCTGGAGCCTACCCAACCCCAGCAGGACATTGGCAGAGCATAGCCGTGGAACTGTTCCAACACCAAGACTAGCACACTCGATCAAAGTGGGCCACTATTGCTTTTTCTACGAAGTAAACCACATAAATAAGATGACTACACAAACAATTGGACAACATTCCTCCGTTGAACAGTGACGTCTTTGCCAGCTATAGTGAACGGCCGTTCATCTCCCACACGACACCAGGCCATTGCTGCCAAAGATCAAGTGGGACGGCAGAGAGAGAAGCGCAAGAGGCACAAAGCTGGATAAACAACCATTCAGAACACAAAACTACTGTGACACACTCCTCGAGTTGTGCAACACGCCGAGGGATGTAATTCTCTAGTCCCCTGTGCAGCGCCGCCTGCACTGCAACATGCTCAAAATCTCACACATTCAAGCGTCTTGCAGAAGAGCTCCCCGGATCCAAAAGCAGTTGCAGAAAAACTACTCATCCACTAGAAGCAAAAGGCTAAGTACTACAAGAGGGGTCCTGTACACTGCGTATCCTCAAATCAGGAGAACAAGTGTACATGAGGAATTAAGCAAGTCACCAGTGGGTACCAGCCATCATCCACACAAAGAAAAAAACCTTGCTTATACATTGTTCAAGACGAGAATGAACTAATTCAGAGGAATCAGGTTAAAACTGTAACAAAATGCCAACTTTGCGACTTGTAAAAAAAAAAAAAAAAGTGATATGGCGCCATTAGGGGGCACTTCCACATTCCCATGGGTAGGCGAGCAACAGAATCCTAGCAGTAAACTGTAAATATGTAATATTCACGGTTTATTGCTAAAATTCCATGTGGTGCCTACGCCTACTCTGGTAGGCCTCGTGCCTGTAGTCTTCTCTGCAAATTGCTACCTGCCCATGGAAGTGCGGTGGTGCCCCCTAAAGTAATATTTGCTTTTCATTACAGATTCCACACGGAAAAAATGTCCAAAGGTGCAACTTGGCACAAAATCTGAAAATGGATGTTGAGCACGAGTGAAGAATAAGTTACATGAACACTGTTAGGGGCGGAAGCTAGTGCCACGTGGGGGAAAAAGAACATTCCGACGGTAGGACGAGAGTAAGGGCTCTCAACAAGGGGCTTTGGCCGTAATGGTGGCGTCACGCAGAGTCCGCATATTCATACCCATTTCGTAATCCAACGTAATCTGTCAAATTAAACCTGTTTTGTGTAATCCACCGACTAGCATGGCGACGAGGAAACAGAAGAGCCCCAGCGAGCAACAAGTTGGACAGTCCGACGGCGGAAACAACACTGCCAATGACGACAGCGCACGACAAAGGAAGGACCGGCACATGGAGGCCTTAGCCAAGGTGACGGAGGCCATCACGCTGCTATCGGACCGACAAGCGATGACAAGTGCGACTACGAATGCACTCGACGTGTCGTCACGGCCAGTGCAGATAGCGACCATGCCCGACCTCACAAGCACGCTACCCACGTATTCCGGCCTCGACACCGAGAACTTTAAAGAGTGGAGAACCAGCTTGGAATCGGCGCAAATCCGATGTTCATAGAGCGACGCGGCTGTCCTCAGCGCTGCAATCTCAAGGCTTCGCGGACGCGCAGCGTCGTGGCACCGCACCGAAGGAACAAAGATTCAAGCCTGGCAAGCTTGGATCACCGCTTTGCAAGATGAGTTCGACCAACCACTTCTTTTTTGCCAGTGGGTGGACTCCGTAAACGCACGACTTCAACGCGAGGATGAAACGATAGCCGACTACATGTACGCGCGACTACAACGGATTCATCGCGGATCGTACACGTTAACCGACGACGACATCGTCGACTGGCTCGTGCAAGGGTTTCGAACAGAAGGTAAGAAGCCGATGCTAGCGGCATTCCACGATCTTCGCCGAGGAAGTATAAAGAAATATCTTCAGTATGTACGGCAGCTCGATCGACGAGAAACAAGGCCGAAGCCCGACACAAACAAGCACGCGAAGCCGATGAACGCCACAAAGCAGACAGAGAAGACAAAGTCCGAGAACGCCTCAAGCACATACCCGAAGTACGGAAGACTGACGGCTGACACCTGTGCCCGATGCAAAGTGCACGGGCACCGAGCGAAAGACAGAGCTCAACCAGACACCCGCAAGGAAGAGGAGAAAGCCGCAGCCGCACAACGACACTGTGGGGACTCCACAGCACCAGTCGGCATGACACAAGGACGCATTAACATTGGAACTGCAACTGCCACCATTGAGGTCAAGGTTGTGAAGGACTTACCATATGCAGCTATAATTGGCACGGACTGGCAGGAAAGCATAAGGTCTGACTACTTCGAGCGATGGGCGAATGGGATCCACACACTGGAATGGATCACAAAGAATGAATCACAAGAGACGCCACACAAGGAAGTCCTCGGCACGCAAGGCGACCATTCAAAGCATGCAGGCCGCAATGAGCAAGACGGAGGGGCCACGGCCAGCTGCGGGGCGGTCATTGGAGACGCCCAACCAGACGAAAGAGGGAGTCCAAAGCTTCCATCACTGAGTGAAGTGAGAAAGGAAGTTTTACAAGTGCAGCCACCAGACTTCAGCGCGGCCGAAACAGAGCAGCTGAGATCCGTGCTCGTTGACAACATTGACGTCTTCACGAATCCGAGCAACGAGCTAGGGTTATGTACACACGTGGAACGTGCAATCGGGCTCGTCGACAAGAGGCCAGTTCGCATGCAGCCGTACTTTACAAGCGAAACAAACAGAAGCTTTATACGGCAGGAGGCTGAAGACTGGATAAAGAAAGGCATCATCCGCCGCTCCAAGTCAGCATACGTTTCATCGGTGATTGTGATCGATCAGCCAAACCACGAGTCAAAGCCAAAAAGGTTGTGTGTCGACTACAGGTTCCTAAATGCAAAGACTGCAAAACGAGCGTACCCCATGCCAAGAGTAGACACCCTCATCCGCAAGGTAGCGGAATCACGATTCTTGTCGAAGATTGATGTGAAGAAAGCATTCCTAAACATTCCACTGTGTGAGGAAGACATCGAAAAGGCTGCATTCGTGACTGAAGATGGACACTGAACCGCTGCGCATGCTGTTTGATCTGTGCACGGCTCCATCCACAAATGCAGAGCGTAATGAACGAAGGGCTCAAACCACTGATCGAGAAAGGACACATTCTCGTGTACACGAACGACATCTGCGTCTTCACAAACACTGTGGAAGAACACATCAGCACAGTGGACGAGGTCCTCGGGACCCTACACCGGCTTGGACTAAGAGTCGATTTCAGAAAGTGCACTTTTGCAGTACCCTCAATCAGCTTCCTGCGATTCACGGTTTCCAGAGATGGAGCAGCTATCGACCCACAACGAACTGTTGCCGTGTCGCAGTACGGAACTCCACAATCAAAGACAGAGGTGCGATCCTTCCTTGGATTGACATCGCACTACAGAAAATACTTCAAGGACTATGCAAAGCTTGCACAGCCACTGACCAAACTTACAAAGAAAGATGCATTGCTTATCTGGACATCTGAATGTCAAGGAGCCATGGACACATTGAAACGACGAGTAACAGAGGCACCAATACTAGCCAACTTCGACCCCTCGCTTCCAACACAAGTCCATGTCGACGCTTCGTACACGGCATTTGGAGCAGTCCTTTCGCAGCAACATGAAAACGAGACCCGCATCGTCGAGTATGCCAGTAAGAAGGTTCCAGAATCTGACAGGCACAAGCATTCGGCAGACCTAGATGCAATCGCTGTGCACTGGGCTGTTACAGAGAGGTTTCAACCCTACCTCCGAGGCATGCAACATTTCAACCTTTTCACCGACAACTGGGCAGTTTCACACATTATGTCCAAGAAGAACCTGCACAAATGCTTCGCTCGCATCGTTCTTGGCTTGATGTCATACAACTTCACAATACGTCACACCGCAGGGAAAACAAATGTTGTGGCAGATGCGCTTTCTCGACTGCCGGCAACAACACACATGGTTTTCGTCCTCAGAGCTGAAGACAACCAACTGAACCATGCACAAAGAAACGATCCTGCACTCGCCTCGATTGTTCGGAGGACGCAGGGAGAACGACCCGACACAAGCATGCCATATCGACTCGTTGACGACAGGCTTGTGCATGTGACTCAGGCCGGCGAGCAAGAAAGGCACCGCATCGTTGTACCGGAAAGCCTGAAGCAGACCGTCCTTGAGTCGTATCACCACGACGACGGTCATGGGGATAGCACGAAAACACTGTCAAAAATCCGACGACGCTACTTTTGGGAGACCATGAACCATGATGTTGAGAACTATGTACGAGGTTGTGACAAGTGTCAAAGCTTCAACGCAAACACGGGAGTGCAAACTGGTTCACTCAACCCACGTATGCCGTCACAGACACCACTCAAGACTATTGCAACAGACCATGTCGGGCCGATCAACTCACAGGACGCAAACAAGTACTTCATCACAGCTGTTGACGTGACCACACGTTTTATCGTCACACGTGCTGTGCCAGACAAGTCGACGGAACATGTGCTGCACTTTCTGGATGAAGACATTGCATTTACCTTTGGATGCTGAACGTTGTTATCACGGACAACGACAGTCTTCACATCACGAGCTGCAACACGGTACTTCACTGAGAAGAGCATTCACCACCGGCTGACTGCACCCTATATGCCAGAAACCAGTTGCCTTGTGGAGCGTGCGAACGGCAAGGTTCTGTCAGCACTTAGGAAGAACCTCGACGGCAACCTGGACCACTGGAGCAAATACATCAGGGAAACAACGTTCCAGGTGAACAGCCAGCCACACATTGGGCTGCAGACATCGCCTTTTGAACTGCTCTACAACTATGTGCCGTGGAGACCAGTTGACAACGTCCTTGCAACGCCGACAGAGCCACAAGATAGTTCAGCAGCAAAACGAGATGAGGTTCGTGCCACGCTATCCGGCTACTTGCATAACGTGAAGCGCAAGTATGACGCCAAACATCAACCATCATCTTTCAACATGGGAGACGAAGTGTAGTACCGCAAGGGACCAAGAGAGATGAAGTTGGGACCACTGTATGAAGGACCATACACAATCATCCGAGCAGATAGAGAAACATTCACCATCTCAAGGAATTGGTCCGGGACACCAGAGACAAGACTCTCAACTGGATGGCAACGAAAACACGTCCGTGAGCAACCGCATTTCTCCGAGGAGCAGACTCAAGCCCGCTCGTTTGCCGACGAATCTGCGGACACAGAATCAGGTGAGGCGGAAGAAATTCCTTCAACCACTCAAATTCGCCAGACGCGTCGGAGAGTGCCTCCAACCTGGCTGAGGGGCTACGAAACAATGAAAAAATCACCTCGACATTGCGAGGATGCAATGTTTGTGGTACGGTCGTGTTAGGGGCGGAAGCTAGCGCCACTTGGGGGGAGAAAAGAACATTGCGACGGGAGGACGAGAGTAAGGACGCTCGACAAGGGGCTTTGGCCGTAATGGCGTCGTCGCACAATGTCTGCGCATATTCGTACCCCTTTTGTAATCCAACGTCATCTGTCAAATTAAACCTTTGTTCTGTGTAATCCACCGACTAACAACACATACACACGCGACTGCCCAAGGCTCAAGTCGAAAAGCGGGACCGGTGCATCGCAACAGCGTCCTCCATCGGTGGTTTCACGCCACACTTGCTGCTGAGAGTGTCGTGCGACACCCGGTATGCAGCCTCACTGGCAATGGCGTATGTGGGCCACCTGATGACACACTCCAGCAGAGCATCAGTCAGCTTCCGCACATAGTCTGCAAAGCACAAACGCAGTAATGAATCATTACGGGCCGTACTTTCCTTGTCTACATAAAGTAGCAGCTGAAATGTGTTAGCCTTTCTCTTCTGCATGCAAGGGCAATTTTTATGTGCAATAATCGTGGTCATGATCCCAGCTTTCTGAATATTGTTATGTTCTAAAAAATGTGATACTCACCAAATGTCACCTTTTCTTTGGCAGGTACAAGAGTCCACCGCTTCTCTGCCTTCGAGCACTGCTGGAAGAATTTTGGCATCCCATCTTCATCTTGCAGGATGGCCCTGTCTGCGTTGTGATTGAAGTGAAGGGCCGCGATGTAGGTGCTGTAATGATAATGTGCAATATATAAATGGATAGCTCTGGCTGCTTCAAAACTTAATGACAAAGTCTTTTCTCTGCACTTCCAGCTACACTGTTAGTTCAATTTTTCTCACCGGGCCAGCATTCCATCGTACTGGAACTTGCTGGACTTAGGCGCAAAGTGGATTAGCACCGCATGGAAGGACTCCAGTGAAAACGTCTGCTGATTTGGAGACAGGAGTGGAATGTCCCTTAGGAGGTGGGATCCCATCAAGATGGCCTCCAGTTTCTTGAAGGTCTCTGTGCCTGGGAAGTTTAAAAGTACGACTTGATTATGGGTCGTGTCGTAAAGCTCCCAAAGCTCGGCCCACCATTATAGATACCATTACATGCCTTCAGCATGTAATGGTATCTGCTTCAGTTTGCAGCGTGCCAGGGTCCTGTCATAGCAGTCTGCGGGTGGGGTGCATGCGACAGCATTGGAAAGTCGCAGTGGTGCGGCGAGCCCCGAGCTCTGGACCATGCGACAGACTGTGCACTTGGCATGGCGGATCCATTTCGAGGAATCCTCCGCACTACCGCAAGCTTGAAAGCTTTCTAGCTAGATCGTCTCCTAGCACGAGCCGATGCGGCGCCTTTTTGTGCAGATGCACAGTTGCCATGAAATGGCTTCCTCGCAGGGCTTTTAGTATATGGAGGGCATCATCCTCATTGACTGACTGGAACTAGGAACCACCATAAATAGCGCTACATATATGGAGACTCCTAAAAGATTGCATCGTGCCATTGAAAAGCAGCACCAGGGCAATGGGTGATCGGTGTGCTCTTACGACATAAAAATGGCCACAATACAACTGATGCTGTCACAATGTTGGGGTTCCAGGTGCTGACACATGCAGTACTTGCCCCACCTGGCCAATTATCAACTCTCCAGGGTCATAAAAAAGCTCTGCGACGACATCATTTCAGTCTGTGATGACCTGGAGTGGTCTCATGGGGTGGGTGTGACACACTTGCAAACAGTGACTCTGGCAGAGCATAGAAAGTCAATACCACCTAGAACATAAGGCCTGCGCCTTTCCTCCTCTAATTGTCATCCTCGGTAGTTCTCCACAACGCCGCCTATCTTGCGTCGCGTTGCTGCGAGCGTGTTCCCGATGCGTTGCCGGCATATTACAACGAATGCAATTCTGAAGCGCGGCGACGCCAAGACGCTAGCGTCTGGTATCTTGCTACAGGCGTCTGCTGCGGAGCTGCATACTCTCGTTGAGCTTTGGCATGCTTGCTTGGTGCGGATTGGGTGTCTACTAATGATGACATAATGTACAGGCCTTGAGTTCTAGGTGGTGTAGCACAAGTGCACTTGCCTCCAGAAGGAACATGCAGAAATGATGGAGGCATTCACCAACACCTAGGTGTCAGTATCTGGAGCAAACTCTAAAGTGTGAATACCGGAATCAATATAGCATGACTCTCATACAAAGTATTGTACTTCCGTACTTACAAGGTGAAACTTACCTTCTGCAAGCCAGAGACGATCTGGCACGTCGCCGTGCTCACAGCTTGGGTGAAGGGGGTCAAGGTGCTGGTGAACATCAATGATGTGCCGGATCAGGGAGGTCCACTTGGCCATGACCAGCTTGCCATCACCATTGCTTGTGCGAGCACACCAGTGGAGATGCCGGACGATGGTTTTCATCCACTTCAGGAGCACGCTGTGTTGCTTCGTCCTTGCCACCGCGACGATTTTCTTCTTGATACCTAAAAAGCAGACCATATAATCTATAAAGAAACATAGAGCGGATGACGACAAAACCAGGGTCTTTGGATGGCTCTATTTTAGGAATGAAATCAACCACCACAGTTGCACTAGGAATCAATACATTATTTCTAGTCTAAAGTAGCTACATTAATCAAGATTAGTATTAAGTCTTGCCATTGTCTGCTACTTTTAGTCTTGGCTCGTGTTGGATCTGGTAGGGTGCTGAAGCTCTCATTGTATTATATGTTCACGTACAATCAGAGGAGATATCACTATGCGTGTCGGCGAGCGAGCGGATGCGTGGCCAGGTGGTTACCGTGCTTGACTCTCGTGCGGAAGCCCAGGGTTCAATTCCTGGGAGCGACGCGACTTTTATTCATTCTTTCAATTTAGTTTTCTGGTAAATTCGAGAACCGTGTTGCTTGTTCGAGGTCCGAATGTTCTACGCGCCAAAAGTTCTACGCCGCATGTTCCAGAAACTCACGAGGGTACATAAGGAACTCCGCATGGCGAGCAGAGTCAGTCTCGCCTCAGTGTTTGATTATGCTGTTACGCCGACTTCGACGCCCCCACGCTCTGTTGTTACCCTCTGTTTCCTTTTTGGTTTTGGACACAAGTTCGCCCATTAAACGTTTCAGTTTCGTCACCTCATCATTCATGACAATATGAGCCGAGACAATGTGAACGCCGACCACCTGCTTCGCTGCCGCAGGTCCAAATGCCTCAGACTAGTCCGACTAGGATAACCTGAATGCACCGAAACCCAGTGATGGCTTCCTCTGTCGACGGAAAATAGTGAATTTGACACCTGTCGAAGAAAGTGGTGGCAGGAAATTCATAGGAGCCAATATGTCATCGTTGTTGCACGTGATGTTGGATCTGCAATTCGCCAAGTTTAAACCATTGCACAGAAAAGAATTTGTCATGTGAATAAGCCTCAAATCAGAAATTGCAGGTAGCATGACGAGCTATGTCATGAGCAGTTGGTAATCGCTGCACACAAACACATGCAGTACCTTTGGCAACATGCCAGACGTCAAACTGGTGCTTGATCTCGGGGTGGTTCCTCCTCATGGAGGCCTTGCCCTCGGAGTGTCGGTCGGTCACCAAGCTGTCGACTTGCATGTCTTGGGCACGCAAGTAGTTCAGGCATCGCTCCATTCCCTCCGTCTCCATTCGGTTGCTTGACGAAACCTCGGTGGACTGGAAGATATTTCCAACATGTCAAGGATCAAGTCTGAGCGTACAAACTCCATGGCACAAAAGAAGTAGGCAAGTGTATTGGTTGCCCAAGTACAAATCACTGACAAAGGTAGTGTTTGGCCTGTTTGTGCAAGCATGTTATTTTGCTGAGGAGCTTTCAAGTTTGTCAAGTTAATCCTTAGTCTGGTGGTTCTCAACGATCAATATTTCGAGGACCCCCTGTGGATCAACCGAGATGATGGAGGACCCCGTTCGCGGTGAGGGGAGGTTAAAGGTATAGTTTAAATATAATAATGATTAAATAAATTGATATAACTATGGGCCTGTGCGAACTAGACCTGTGTTATTGACATACACACGAGAAACCTCGTCCGAAAATTTGAAACATTTCTTCTCGACCTGAAAAAAGACAACTTTTCTTGCTGGGCTTGACTTATGAGGCCAAGCTTCGTGGACCCCTAGAATGCCTTCGCAGACCCCAAAGGGTCCGCGGACCCCCATTTGAGAACCACTGCCTTAGTTCTTCCAGGGACATTTAATACCCTTAGCTTAGCTGCTCTGTGACTACAGGACTAAAAATCTTTCATTAGTTTAGCAAGTGGGACGAACAGTGCCAACTTTAGAAAAAATGCTACAGAACTCGTGGTGTGATGCCGCACCTTTACAAGCTCGGTGTGTATAACCTGCCCAGTAGTGGTCTCGAGCAAGGTATAAGTCCCGAAGTCCGCACAGTGCCCTGGGGTGTCGGCTCTGCCGTCACCAGCAAGGCAGAGCTTCGTGCCTCGAAGCCGATCGAGGAGTGCTGCCTGCTCGAAGAGCCAGACCTAGGAAAAGAAAAATTTGCAGGTCAAGCCCTAATAACTCGTGAAAAAATTAAAAATTCCACAAACCTCAGTGACTGCAGGCAGCAGGTAGCAGCTCTGAAACTTGAAGTACTGTGACTTCTGGAGACACTGAATTCCCATGAGAGAGAAGAGTCTCAACACCTTGGTGGGACTACTTCCTGTGAACAGGATAGCAGAGCAAACCGAAATGTTGCCCATCGGTTTTCTGCACAGAACAGGCTGGCTGCGCCACACCCTGACATGGGACTCTGGGCATGTGAGCTGAGCTCGCACCATTGTCCCCACAAAGCTCAGTTCCACCTCGCAGTGTGGTGAACCGCAGACCAGGCACCTGTCCAGCAGCTCCCTCAGGTTGGACTCGAACACAAGGAATTTGGCCTCGTGTATCCGGTTAGGATTTGGTTGCTCACTTGATGCAGGGATCCTGGAGTAATAAAAGGCAAACATTATCTTACCAAGTTGCCCAGCAAAGCTGGTGGGTAATGTTAGAAAGCTTGTTTCATCAAAGCCTTTCCACACAAGCAATACACATGTTATGTTAGATGTCAAAAAAAGAATCCTAGTTCCATCAGTTCCTTAGAACTTGCTGATAGGGGCTGCCCAGTTCCACCTCTAGATTCACATATAAGGAGCTTTTCCCCGAGAGGCCAGCTTGGTATGATGCTGTTCTGCCTGCTTATTGTAATTTTATCTTGTACTTTGCCAGATATTTTTTGCGGGAGGACATACAGAGGATTTCAGGTAAATCTAGTTCAACTTAATCAGCAAGGTATGCTAACCAAGAATGAAGCTAGCTATTGATAACATTGAAATTCTACAACATATTAGTAATGCACGGCATGAAGCTCGTTTTGTGATATTGTTGTGCCACATGCTTCCAGTTTCTTGTGCAAGCTATTACAGTTATTTGGAAGAACCGTATAACTGCTACGGAAATTTACCTTAGGTTGAACAATGCACTGCTTTTGGTGCCTCTTGCCTTATGACAAACAGCCAGCTGTTTGTCGTAATGGTTAGCTGTTACATATTGATTTGATATTGTGCAAAACGACAGGTTCTGTAGTTCCTGTTCCATGAACTAATTCCAGTTCGTGCATCACGTCGGTACCTTGTTTAGACCTGAGACATAAAAGGATGCCTTACTCCTCATCGGAATCATGCATGTCCTTCTCGTCGGGGCAGTATGGCGGGTCTTTGCTGGCCTGCCTGCATGAATAGGAAACATGTCATGTAAATGATCATGCAATTGCAAACTCCTTAAATCACAAAGCATTTCATAAGAAGAAGACTAACCAAAATAAGTTATGTATTCATAATCTTTATTGAATACATATTTAATGGGTATTTTAAAAGATATTTAAATAAATATTTGAAGAAAAAATGCTTGAAATTTACATGTGACATTATGGGGAGTCAACAGATTAGTGCCAATGGTGTTTTCTTTCAGCTAACAATATTTTAAAAACATTGAAGAAAAAATGCTGGAAATTTACATGTGACATTAGTCAACAGCTTAGTGCCAATGGTGCCTTCTTTCAGCTAACAATATTTTAGAAACATATTACAGTGTGGCACTATTTCAGGTGAGAAGCACCCATAAGCTTGGTTGATGCTGATGTCTTCCCACAACAGCTTTGTGATGCAAGCTTCTAAATAGAATATATTTTGGACAATCGACCCTTTCCGGAATTCAGTCTGGCCACTTTGATGACTATCATCATCTGAAAAATGGCAAATGGTCTATACTAATGGCGGCCTTCTCTTTACTGATGAAAGAAGCTGAGGATGCTCCTAAGCAGATGATTCGAGGCCCATACATTCTAGACGTTAGCGCGACGTGTAGCAGGAATTGGATGCAAGAGCTGCGTAAGTTTTCATTTCTAACTCGAGCCCAGTCAATCTGTTAGTAGCACACACTCGGCTTCAAAGCCCCTTGATGTATAGAAATTTATCAAGGTTGGTATGTGGGTTGGCGGTTCGTTCTGACTGGTCGCATTTTTTTCGCCATCGATACTGAAAGAGATTGAAAAATAACTGTACAGCAAAGCGCACATTCTCGTTTACCGTTGAATTGCAAAAGTGAGGGTGCCCCATAAAATACTACAGATCACAGGTTCACTGCCGCCATTAGTACAGTTCAAGTTAAACTGCCAGTTGAGTCACCAGATGGCACTGAATTCGGGAAAGGGTCTATTGGAGCGATATACAGCAAGCACCACGTGAAGGTGGGCATCTCACTTTGTAACTCCCCTGCAGAGCATCAACCGATGCTGATCCTGGTGTGTAAACAGACATGTTGCTGCTTTTGTCCCCTTTGATCCTCGCGGCATCTACCAAATTGCCTCTTTCAGATTCCCTGATTTGTCCAGGTACTAAAAAGATCTTTCACAACTACAGGTTTTCCCTGGTGGTAGGCACCTGAATCTTTACGATGCTTTCTGAATATCACCTTTCCAAACTTTTATGTCACCATCCATAAAAACGATGTCATGCTTCACTTGCTAACTTAGAGGCTAGTGAGAGTGACCACCAAGATAAGAGACAGAAGGAGGGAAGGTCGTGGCACCTCATAGTATATGTATACTCACATGTCCGAATCCCAGATGACTGCAGTGTCTGGTTCATCCACGTCATCTCTGAAAATATCATAAAGCAACTCGAGTTTCCTGCATGTATGATGAAATGTACAGGGTGGTATTTTTTAACAAGATGGATTTTTATATATATAAAAGAGGCTCACTGCCACATGAATGCCGTCTTCACAGTGTGTTTGTGCGACTCGGCAGACGTTAGATGGGTGGATAACCATAGTAACATTTTCAGTAATTAACCAAAGTATGTTAATTAACTTTTAAAATTAGTGGTCTAGTGGGACGTGTTAGAATTAGTTTTAAAGGCAGTCATTATTAGAGCCTAACCCAATTCAAAGAATGTGCAAAACAGCAAAGGACTTTGGGTTAATTATTTATCAAGTTTTGCGTTTTCTTTGCCCAATTAAAGAACACTACAAGGTAGGCATGCAGGAAGTGGACCGTGATGTAACTTTTTGGGGAACTCATCATTATATTGGAGGTGAGACAACGGCCTGTCCATCGAGGACACACTGTCGAGATAGTGGCGAGTAGGGATGCCGCAACCTTTCGTTTAGCCGAAGCTTTGATAATTGGTTTGAAAATTCTCGAACTTGTGAGCTTTTTACATTAAAAAATTTGACAGCCGTCGACTTTTAATACACCTCGCTAATTTCTTCTGCGTGACGGGTACCGCGGGTAATACAACCTGTTTTAGTTTCGCCAGCTTGCCTCAAGGCTTTTCGTCTGCTCAACATCTGCCCGTTTCTGGTCGTTTCGATTTGGATTAGCATGGCGCAGCAACGTGTTCGCGTAATCACTACTGCATGATGCACGTTAGACACCAGGCTAGCGATTCTACTGCACTGACAAAAAATTGGTCCTTGGCGGCAAGGTTCGTCGCTTCATTTGATGTGCTAACTTCACGCTGCCAAAACATGACACCCAAGTTTTTTTTAAATATGAATCTATGAAAAAGTTGTTTGAAATTGAAGTTGTGGAACTCGTACCTTAGCAAGAACCAGACTGTGCATATTTCGAAGTTTGCAAACTTCGGAGTTTGCAATTTCGCGATTTCAAAAGAATGAGAAATCTTGAAAAAATTTTTACCTTTAGGTTTAAATGCAAATATGTTTCAAAAGTCAGAAGTAGTCACAATGAAGAAGTTTACTCTGGCCTAACACAAAAAAAAAAAAATTAAATTTCTAGTGGGGAAGTATTCTATACCTTTGAATTTTTTTACCTTCAAGTCCATATAAATTCAAATCGTTAGACCGAAACTTCTAAAAAATCTCAAAAGCTTCGAACTATGCAAATTTGAAACTCGACAATCAATAATCTGGTCTATTCACCATGTCAAGGTTATGCTTAGTAACCTGTATAAAGCCATGAGTATCCAACTTAGGAGGCTTCACAACATCTAGCACCGCAAATACTTTTAATGCACAACACATACTCATCAGAAAGCTCGTGTTGTTCGTCATCACTGAGACGCGGAGGCGACACTTGAAGGGGTGGCCTCTCTGTGCTCCAGGTGCTGTCTGTCTGGCAGCCCAGATGACGAATCGAGGGTTCTGTTTGAATACCTAAAAAGCAGTTTAACAATGTTTGATGCATACGTCTGGCTGGCATCACAATCAGGACGCAAGATTTGCTGTCAATAGTAATGAACATGCGAGATTAAACCGATCAATGCGTAATAAAGGATGCATGAGTATAAATAAGGCGAACAAGTTTGGAGGTGTGTCTCTTTAGGACAAGCTCTCCTTCCTATACCCCTGACACAGTAGCATAGCCAGGGCGGGTGTCCTGATGTGAAAACAGCCCCCAAAATTTTCGCAACAAACCCCCCCCCCCCCCCCCCCGGAACACTCTTCCCGTCCATTGGGCTCGCAGCCTCATAAAGAGCAGTAGACAGCCCACGCATTTAGACACTTTGGCTTCGGCACAAACGATAAACATAATGCAATCCGCGCCAAAAACCTAAGTTCGGCTCGCACCTCGCTCAAATCGTGTCTCCGAACAAAGTCGGATTAGCACTTGAAGCCCCTCCAGAAGCATGCAGAGAGCAGCTGGCCCGGTCGGCAGTATTATTTACAAGAGGACAAAGGCTTGAAAGCCTTTGTCCTCTTGATAGGAATGAAGTGCACTGAATGTAAACAGAAGCAAAGGTAAATGAATAAGTTGATAGCATACCAATGCTTCTGCCCTGGGTGGATGTCTGGGTCTTCTTCTTTCTGGTTGCCAGATGGATATTTGCTTGGCAGCCAACGTCAGCACTTGCTGATTCTGAGGTTTGCTCAAAGAAGCACTCGCTGTCGTCGTCCATGGCTGGATCAGGAGCAGCTTCTTGCTGAGATGGCCCAGGCACTGCAGCATCCAGCGCATCCTGCACCAGCTGTGTTCAATAATATAAGATTTCTATTGAGATGAAAAAAGATGTTCATTACTAGACCACAATCTAACCTAATATGAGATGCTTGTTCACCCATCTCAAAGTAATCAATAAATTTTGTCTTCTCTCTCTCTTGTTCAGATCTTCTTTAACCTTGCTGACAATGAACTACGTTACAGTGTTATAGACTGACTGATAATTGTAACTCTAACTAAAGTTTAATAAAAACAAAATACCCCGACGTTTTGGGACCAACTCAATCCCTTGGTCACTCGTGACCAACCCCCAGTCACCCGTGACCAAGGGACCGAGCAGGTCCAGAAACGTTGGGGTATTTTGTTTTTATTAAACTTTGGTTAGAGTTGCAATTTTCAGTCAGTCTATTAATTTCCTAACCAGACAGACTTCTGTCAAAGATGTTTACATTCCCTAGTGTTATGCAGCAGGGGATTCTGGTATTTTACCAAGAATGACCAAATAGACACTTGGACCCATTATAATAATGACCCTACGTTACAATACGTGTTATGGGTACACACTCGCACAATTTATTTTCTCGTTTCCTACGCACATCACGACAGGCACGTGATGCGAGAAATAGTGCGGTGCGGCCGTAAGAACTTCGACAATTGAAATGCCTAGAAAAAATCAAATTTCAAACATAACTCACTTGAAAGTGGGCACACAAACGTTGTTTCGCCCAAAGTTTGATACCTATTTTTTCAGACGTCTACTTGGAAATAGTGAATTTAAAAAAATAGAACAGAAATGGCAGCAATGCATTTCCTTTGGCCTACATTGGTTGTTTTACGTCTGCAAACTGGTCTGCGACCTTGATCTCAGGTGGCCTATAGGCCTCCTGCACTGAAGCTTTGAACATCTTTTTCTGAGTAGTACAAACCCTTTGGATGGGACGAATATAAAAGAGGCGTCACATAACTATTTGTACTTGGCTACTTCATGAGCAAGTTTCAAATTCCGAAATTTTTGCCACCCACTTCGGACAAAAATGAATGTTTCAAGTTTACAGACCGCATACCAGAGAGGCGTCGCATAGTTATTGCAACTATACTTAGCGTCCCACTTCAACATGGACCGCACCGAATAGTAAGCGCGAACTGGTTGCCTCTGAACGCACCTCAGATGCATGGGCGCTTGTGTGGCGGGACGTTCGGCGTTCGCGTCTGCAGGCTTTCCTGCAGTTTATGATAAGGTTGCATCGAAGTATACTTGGTAGTGATAGTTGACCTGAGACGTGCTGCTTTGTCTCACCTGGTTGTGCCCGTTACCGATAGAAAAATAGAATCTCTTTCTGCGCAGCGTCCTCTACGCAATGCAGGAGACCTATTGAACGCGAAAACCCAAGAACATCTTTGGAAAGGCTGGCAGCGATCGAAATAATTGTGAGAAATGAGGAAAAAAATAATGTTTTTATATTGGGTATACCATATGGGAGCATGGTCGCGAACCAGCTTGCAAACGAAAAACTACCCTATAGGCCAGTGATTCTCAACCCTTGATGTTTCGCGGACCCCTTGTGGATCAGAGGAGATGATGAAGGACTCCGCTTGTGGTGAGGGGAAAGGAAATATCTAGGTTAATTATGATAGCGATTTATTAAATGGACATATCTAAGGGCTAGTGTGAAGTAGACTTCTGTTATTGACATGTACACAAGCAAACCCACCCGAAAATTGGACTATTTCTTCTCAATCCGAAAAAAAAAAAAAGATAATTTTTATTGCCGGGTCTTGACTGATGAGTCTGGGCTTCGCGGTCCCCCATTTGAGAACCACTGCTATAGGCCGTGGGAAATGCACGGCGGCTGATTTTGTTGTATTTTTAGCAAGTCACTACTCCCAAGTTGACGTCTGAAAAAAATAGACATAAAACTTTGGGCGAAACAATGTTAGTGTGCCCAATCTCATGTGTGTACGTTCAAAATCCTATTTTTGCTAGGCGTTTCAAATCTAGAAGTTTTTTACGGCCGCACCTTGTACACAGGTGTATTTCTCATCTTCAAGAAATTGCGACTCGAGCAGCGAGAAGTATCAAGGGCCGCCGCGTTGAGTGCTCGCTTCGAGCAGCAATAAAGTCTTCTGGTTCAATCGCTCGCACTTTACTCGGCAAGCACAGCCTAGCTAGCTCAGATACACAAATGCATTACGTCTTTAAATCTCGTCGACAATCAGCGCCACAGCGAACGCGGCTTTACCCGGCGAGCACAGCCTAGCTATACTTCGTTTCCGCTTGGGTCCAGACGCAGCCGATGCTACGAGCGCGAGCGTGTGGCCCTGAACAGTGCTTGCATTGCACGAGCGCGCGTGCTTGGCAGGGACGCTGAAAGCCCGGAGCTCGCGCTTGTAGCATCGCCTGCGTCTGGACTCAAGCTGAAGCGAAGTATAGGCGCCATACACAAATTCGTTACGTGTTTAAATCTCGTCGACAATCCGCGCTACAGCGAACGCGCTTCTCGAACGCGCATGTGAACGAGACATAAACACCAACCTCTGATCTTTTCCTTTTTGCAAGGGCTCCTCTTTCGATGGGGGGTCGTCGGGGCTCCGTGTGCCTAAACAGCGTAGGCACGGCATCGGGCTTGAGCTTCAGGTTGCCGCGGCCAAGGCCGAACTCCAACTTGAGAAGACTCGAGGTCTCGTAACAGTCGACGTGAAAGTGTTCCGAGCACAGTCGAGTTGTACTTGTCGGGGACCACTTATCGCGCCGTACAGCTCGGATCCATTGCTCGCGCAACGTGCCGTCACCAGGAAAGCGATGAAACGATACGCTGCGGTTGTTACTGGCGCTGTTTGTGCAGCCGACAGCACAGCACCAGTTTCCGAAACCCATTGTATGGGTACGGAAACTTAGAAAGACCGAAATTGTAGCTACACACGTCCTTTGAAAGCACACTTCCCAAAAGGTCGCCCAAACGAGCACTTCCCATGACGTCACCCGACGAGCGACTCCAGTGTTGTCGGCAGAGGATCGCCTGTTGAAATCGGCTCTGAACCCGTAATTTGAAAATTCAATAACTTCGCGAAAAAAAATATTTCGATGAAATACTTTGGTTACGAGTTCAGCTTTGTCCACCGGTGTGTTGAGCCAATTTTGAGGCAAATCGGCGACCATCGAAAAATCGGCGGAGTACACCTTTAAGCGGGCGATTGCGAGGACTTGCTCTACACATGCGCTGAGTAGGTCTTGTTATCATAAAATTAAACATAGCTTTGACAGGCAAACTGAACACGTCGCAGATGCTGCTTTCCCTCCAATTGTGTTAACAATGGTCGCCGAGTCTCTGCTGAAAGATATCAAGTGCAGGCCTATGACAAGTGAAGAAGAGGCCAACAACAGAAAGAGAAGAGAAATAAAAAGTTTGTAGTCATTCCCTGTATACACGGCTTGGCCCACAACATAAAACGCATTGCGGGCAGTTGTGACGTCGACGTTTCATTCCCTGCTCCGGACAAGTTGCCAAGGTTGTGCAGAGCTGTTAACCCCTCTTCGAGGGAGGCCACGGCTTGCAGTACGAGGCATCGAGATCGCTTCGTCTTGTGTTCTGAGGGGGTTGTTCATTCTCTCCACCTGACGTGTGGTAAGCGCTACGTTGCCCAGACGGCCGCTGTCTCAATGACATGTTAAAAGAGCACGCTTACAGTGTTTCTTCAACCGTGTCAGTTCATCTGGGCATTCATTGCCGCGACTGTGGTTGCCTACCCGACTCCCAACGGTGTGAGGTTGTTAAGCGTCTTAGGGACCAGCTTACTCGTGAAATTCTAGAGGCTGTTGAGATAGCGAGGTTGGGCGCTGCATGTGTTAGCAGTCCTTCTGTGGCCCTATCAGGCAAAGAGATGAATTTTCTAGTTCCCTGACTTGCTCGTTTTTAACACGTGCTATGTACGGCTGTGTCATGGCGCCTTTTTTGTTCATATTTTTTTTATTGGTGATGTATCACATGGGCTGAATTCTTCCTTTAGTTTCTTCTCTTTTGTTCGTGACAACGCAATATATATTGCGATTTGGCGATCAATAAACTCAGTTGTAAACGGCGTTGCGTCCGTGTTACTTCTTCGCCTGGTCCTCGTATTTTCGCGCTGTTTTTAAATCCGAAATGAAAGTATGTGGAATCCCTTACACATGGCACAAGTTATTTGCGAAATTCAAAGATATACTTCTTACGATACGTTTAAAGTAAAGGGGAAGCAAAATATGTAACCATTGACCCATTGACGATGGTAATCATGACATTGAATCTTTTGTTTATCAAATGGTTCAATATTTTAAACTGCCCTAAAAGGATATTTCAATTTTCTTTGCAACACCACCAGGTATAACCAATAGAATGTCAATAACCCTAAAGGAAGAATGGAAAGTGGATTTCAAAGATGACTTTCATTTCAGAAAAATACTCGGCATAATAAAATAACTATATAGAAGTGATAAGGAAGAAACTTAAGTACTTGGGGATTTTCCTGTAAAAGTTGCAAGCAATGTCGAGACAACATTTATTCATTGCAGTTCAGCAAAATATTGTTATTAAAATAATGATGAAATTATTAAGAAAAAAGATTTATTCTACGCGTTTCTTTCAAACATAGACCCCAATTCATGACTAGAATTAAGCCCAAACCGAAGGAAGAAGTGTAAGATATAGTGCAGAAAGCTCATAACGTTTTCTCTGAGAATTACTAATAAAAAATAACACGAGTGATTTTTACAAAAACAAATGTTACATTACATGAAATATTTCGTCTAAAGTTCTGTAAAAAATTTCTGTAATAAATGGTTTATTACAAATCCTTGTCGACATTTTCGTAGGCATTCAAGTAATGTCTATTTTGATGCGAAAGGAAATTGATTTTAAATAATTCATTAAAATCTCTTGCAAGGTTCTTAGCATTATCTGGGAAGATATTTTTCATCGAGCGAAGCATAAAATAATTGCATTTACTAAAGTTGAAATTGCAGAGGTTAAACAGAAATTACAAATGCAGCATCCAAACTAGTTTAAAATGACTTAAGTAATCCTAAACAAAACAAGATTAAAGAAATTAACAACGGCTTTAAAGCCTTGGTGATATCATTATTAAAACACAATGCACAAAAACATATTATGAACTTTTACATGGAGGAGGATTACTAATATAAAATACAATGACAAACAATCGAAAGTACTTAACCTTGTTGCATAAATTGTTTTTCTTTTAATCGTATAAATGAACTACAGCGAGTTAGGAGAAACAGAATACATGTTTCAACTCATGAACATCATGATTTTGATATTGTTAGAAATTCAAATTACACAATAGAGCCTCAAAACAAAGAACTCTTGTGTTCCAACGCCAGGGAAGCCCCTATGTTTTCCAAAAGTGTACTTCAATGCAGACTAAACATTGCTAAATGTGATGATACGAATCTCAATGATGATGATATTGTTACGTTTGTTAATAATATTGGTGCAAATACACATTTTCAGAAATTTGATTCACTGTTCAGGATAAACAAATCGAACGTAATTTTTTCCCTGCAAACAATTCAACGATCGAAAAATTAATCACCTTCTCATATGATTTTTCAAGATCTACAGTCACGGCGGAGTTTTGGTATCCAGATATGTCAGAAACATATGAACTAAACAAATATCAAATTATCGTAGATCACCAAAAGACTGCAACTGCTGGTAAAGTAAACACATTATATAACAAAGGACTTGCCAAGAAATATGAAATCACCAAAAACTCTTAGATTGAAGAAGTGTCTTGTAAGGTCAAAAACCTAATACGTTTTTTTTTACAATGAAAGAGTATTTAAAAGAATAAGATTCAGCTAACTCTAACAAAAATAATTATGCAGACATAGTAAGTAACACTGGAGGAAATTACAAAGTTTTATTTGACAGGCGATTGCGAAAGATTCCAAAGCTAGCACCAAATTTGTTAGCTCCAGCCCTCCCAACCGAACAATTATTGAGTAACAGGATTGTATCATACGAATGCGAAAGTTTGAAAATCATCAGAACAATAGCCTTTGATAATGCAGAACACACCATAGATTTCCAGGAACATTATATAAACCGAAATATATTTATATTCTTTTTCGAAACATTTCTAGAATCAATTCTTCAGCTGCAAGCAATATGTGTTTTGATAATTTGAACCAGTAATCTCTAAATGTAGAAGTAAGCTCCCATAGATTATTTACCGTTCGATGACTTCATACCAGTCATTTTTTATTGATAATGCCAATAATTTATTCTTGAAAGCCGGATTTAAAAGGTTGATATAGGTACAGAGACAGCTGTGACAAAACGAACATTTAGAAGTCTCATTACAATATTCTCTTTTGATGTGACAAATATGCCTACGAATGCATTCGAAAATGCTCCAGACATCTCTTACCCAGCTACATGTAAAACTTCTGGACACTCCGGCTGCAAGGTAGAGAATGTCTATAATGTTCAAGTTTGATCGAAACATAATGTAACTATTTGATTATAAGATTATGTTTGCCGAAATATATTTTGTGATATATATGCATATCCTATACCCAGTACACTTACCAGAAGGAAAGCAAGAAAGCTTGTCTTCAATCTAGAGACAATAATGTAAAATAAGAATTGATATAAGGGGTAATCCCACAAATTTTAGGCTCTTTCTTACTTTCAATGAAATTCAGAAACTAAAGAAGGGTGAACCTGTGGGTATGAAGTTCAGTAACCATCTCAAGAAGTCTCCTCAGAAAGGAGGCTTTTGAGTACCCTTAGCCAGTCTGGACCTCGACTGAGCCCCCACTCGCCCCGCCCTCTCTTTTTATAGAGACGAGCGGAGCTCCCCTGCCGGCGCCCCCTCATTGGTCAGAAAGGGACCTGAGTGCGTGTGAGGCGTGAGTGAGCGTCGGCAGGGTTAGCCGTTGTGGGAACCCAGCGTGTCCAGAGGCACTTTATTACAAAACATAAAGAAATGCCCATGGCCAGCTGCCATGGCAAGGTTCTGGCATGTCCTCTCGTGACGGCAGCCACAACTGCGGCGTTGTCGCACAGGATGATGGACCCGGGGACTGCCACTAAAGCTGCGATGGTCAGGGCAACCGTCTCCCTGATATAGATATCCGGGGCTGGCTTGGTGATGACGGCCAGGTTGCCATGGCTGGTGGCGACGCCGAGTCCTACGTTGCTGGCATCTGCCACGATGGTCTCTGAAGGGCACTTGATCCTCCAGGGGACGCGATGGGGCAGTGGATGCCAGAAGAGCTCCAGAGTGGTCAAGTAATCCGCTGGCAGCGGCTCCGGTCGGTAGAGGAGGCGGAACAGAGGTCCCATCACATGAAAATGGGCTCGGTATAGGCTAAAATAAAACACAAGGTGGCCTATATACCGTTGGACCGTTTTAAGGGGGAGGGGATGCTTGAGCTGCCTTAGGATGTTGGTCAAGTCGGCTTTCCGTGGGCCGGTGTGGCCAATCATGTTGTCTTGTCCCTCCAGCAGGAATCCGATGAACTTAATGGTCTGGGTGGGCTCGAGGACGGTGTCCTTCGGGTTAACTTGGATTCCACAGCGCTGTAGATTGCCGATAAAGATCTTGGTCACTTGACTCAAAAACGCTGGGTCGGGGTGGGCGAGCAGAAAGTTGTCGAGGTGGCTCCACGCCCAAACCCCGACCGTGCGAAGGTGACGGGTGATGGCCGTTGCCAACCGTTGCATGATAAAGGGTCCAGGCCTTAGCCCAAAGGGCAAACGTGTAAAACAAAAGTACTAGCCGTCTAGGCGGAAGGTTGTCAAGTGTTGTGTCCGGGGAGCCAAAGAAAAATGGTAGTATGCTTCGGACAGGTCCACTTTAGTAAAAAAGGGGTGGCGAGGGAGGGGGTTCTCCAAAATTGCCACAGGCAGCGGCTTTAAATGAAACTTTGGGGCCTTCATATGAGGAGTTAGAGCTGCTGCATTAAAAATAAATCTGCTCTCTGTGTCAGATTTCGGGGCAAGTTGCACAGGGTTGGGGTAGGGTCATCTCTTTGTCTTGCGCAAAACTCCAGATTTAAGCATCGAATCCACTGCTTGGCGGAGAACGGGGACTTGGGTGGCTGGCGGGGGTTTATTGTTCACGACCGCGGTACGGTGACACTTCAATTGTAACGCGGCCGGGTGGCACGGTGGATAGTAACCAAAAGTCCGGCTTACCATGTGCCAGTCGACTTGAGGGGGGACCTTGGAAGGTCGGACCGGAGGATGGGGCGGCCCTGCAGGGCGGGCTGCTTGTCTCCGGGTGTCTTCTTCTTGGGAGACATTTTCGTCTTCTTCGTCGTTTTGCTGGGGCTGTCCCAGTTGGCCCTCTTGTTCGGCGATGGCGAGCTGATTGTCCTGTAGATATCGGAGGATACGCTCCGCGCCGATCTGATGTGTGTCCGGGTCGTCGGGCTCCTCGATGGGCTCATGGTGGGGCTCCTGGGGTTGCTGCAGAGGAACGCCAGCAATTTCCACAGCTTGAGCCAGCAGGTCTGGCGGGGCAACTACGTCTTGCACAAGTGCCAGTATTGGCTGGCCATCAACAACACACCACTGTGGTCTAGGTTCGGTTAGCACTAAGTTCAGGTTTCTGGGAACCTGTTGTTGCACATCGAGGTAGCGTGCCAGATTGGCACAACGCGGAGGAACTGGCTCGGCGTTTTGTGGAGGCGGCCTTTCTACCTGGGGAGGTAGGAGGCTCCAAGGGAGCCACTTGTTCGCGAACTTCAAAAAGTTCTTCGTTTCCCTCGTGGGGGTGGTCGTGTCCGGTGGTTGCCGCTTTTGCCACCGGGCTACCAAAACCGCGTTCGGGCGAAGGCGGGATGTTGAGCTCTTGAAAGTGTCCCCCAAAATCCATCGGAAGCTTTGTCTGGATGGCAACCGGGAGGGCTGGCCCTTGAACTCGGCGAGGAGAAGGAAAACATATTCCAGACTCACTTGTCGTCCTTGGGGGCGTTCTTGCGGGGGTTGTCTTTGCGACTTTGTCGGGTTGGATTCTTTCTGGCTCTGTTGGGGAGCCTTAGAGCCCCGCCATTTTTTGTCTAGGGGGCTTTAACAGGAGCTGCAACGGCTATAGCTGCGAGAGATCTTGAGAAAGTTGCCGCCCAGGGAGTTATAACAATTGGTAAAAAAACTAGTAAAGTCACCCGTAAAGTCTAAAGATATTATCAAAATCGTAAAACAAGAACCGGTATTTAATGGTGTATTCTCAAAGATATGTTCCCTAAACACAAAAAAAAAGTTTGGTGTAATAAATGATGATAAGTTTCTATCCTCTGGAACTCATGGGGTTTCTTATTTTGATGGCCGAAAGTAAATATAATTCTTTAGTAGTTTTGATTTACCCATGCTAACCAAAGATTAAATTATTTCATAACAAGTAATAAATAAAAATCTACAGTTCATCAGAGATTCCAATTTTACCCTCATTTTTATATGGTCATTTTTGTATTTCATTATATTCTAAATCGTCTAGGGTGTAAAACAAAATATCATGTAATACAAGAGTTTTCATTACATCCAAAGCATAATGATAAAAAATTTAATATGCATTTTTCTCACAGTGAAAATTGATACATTTTTATATTACTATTAAATTGAAGAAGAGCTTGAGAAGAAATTACATGTCTTCAGAAGATCCTATTATCATTATCTAACTTTAACTGGAATTTTAACCTTCACTACGATTCTCTGGTCCGCAAGTGGATTAACTGTATTTGTTTTCCTTCCTTTATCTTGTTTGAAGTTAAGCATTTTACTCATTGATGAACCTGAATAAACTCTGAATGAACACGTAATAAAAGAATCATATTCAATTTCTTACAAGTTTTACAAAGAACTTCTGAAAATATACAAAACTAACTAAAATTTTGAAGTTGAGGTTAGAAATAGAGAAAATGATTTCATTATGTGAACCAAATGTGTTCTTAGGAAGAAATATAATAAAATACAAAAACTAAATGCCTATATGTTAACATAAATGTAATGAACTTAACCACAGTTCTGTTAATCCGGAAAGAGGGTTTTCAGGAATGAATGATCTTCAAATAAAGTCCAACAAGCCAATTAAAGTGGTTGAAGAGTTTGCTGAGAAGCAAGACGTATATAAAAATTTCAATCCATTCGAAACAAAGTTCTGAGACGTAGAGTGATCTTTCAAGGAATAGACGATCAATGGCAAGCAAATCTTGATGAAGTCAAAGGTTATCTTCTAACTTGTATAGATATACATATATGTCTAAATATACTTGGGTGATACTATTAAAGAACAAAACACGAGAACAAATAACTCAAGCATTCCTTGAAATATCAAAGTCAAAAAGAATACCCCAAAAATACAAACATATCATAGATAAGAGTTTTATTATAGTGAAGTTCTGAGATTTCTGAAGATAAATAAATTAAACATTTTAGTAGTAATTCAGAGCTTAAGCCAACTTTTGTCGAAGTGTCAACAGGGCATTATATGGGAAATTAAAAAAAAGGCTCGGATCCACCGGTTTTGGGTAAGATATTTAATAACTATAATGCATCCTATTTTCTATCTATTAAAATGACTCCTAATAAAGCCTCAAAAAATAATGGAGGTTTTTAAAAAAATGCGTATTCTCCACGGAAAAGGTATAAAAAGCCGAAATTCAAAGTAGGTGATAATGTGAGATTACGGAAATACAAAGGTTTTTTAAGGGGTTCCAAGCAAAGTTATACGTCTTAAGCATTTAAAATCAAAAACAATTTGAGCGACGGTGTTCCGTATTACCGTCTGGTTTACATGGAATGCGATGATATACGGGGGACGATTTCTAAACAGGATATGGTGAAATACGTTTCCGCAGGGTGACTCTTGCATATTTTTTTTATGTCATTTCTCGAAGGTAATTTTTCAAGGTTGGGGGAATAGAGGATGGTCCAGAGCTGTCATTTTTTATACTACTCAAGCGGTATGTTCCTGTTGCTTCAAAATGGTCTTTTTTTGCTCTTCATTAATGGATTAAATCACCGGATTATCAACTACTCATCTTCCATATTCACCACTTTTGGTAGACCGTTCCCCATGCCGGTGACTTGGTTCGAGAATTTCATTATAGGAAGGCTGTGAACACTGGATACAAAGGGAGCCATTAGCAAGGGGAGGCAAAAATAATGACGCTTACAAGTAATTGCATTACTTTCGAAAGTAATCAGGTTAGTGATTACTCCCCAATAAAGGTCATCAACTATTTACAAATTACATTAAAAAGTAATCGAGTACTATTAATCTGAAATTTTGCGATGAGTACCATACAAGTCAGAATATCAGTAACAACTTGATTGACAGGTAGAGCTATTACCTTAGGCGCTAACCTGCACGTACAAATACTGTTGAAGGGTATGCACTTGGGCTAGTTGGTGATCCATGTGTTTGAGGGTAAAAGCGCTAAAAACAACGGACAAGTAAAACAAACGAACAGCACAGAGCGCCTTTGTGTTGTTCGTTCCTTTTACTTGTCCATTGTATTTAGCGCTTTTACCCTCAAACACGTACATATACACGTTCCTCTGAAAGCATATCATCGGTAAGGAAACCGTCCTGGCAGCTGGCAGGCGAAAACATTTTTAAAAACACTTGACCCAAGGAAATACCATGTGCGTTCAATAGCTACTGCATCAAAATAAAAAAAAAAACTACAAGATAACAGAAAGCAGAAACTTTGCCACTTCCCTACAGATTAACCCCGCTGCCCTGTGTACATTTTTCGAAACGTAAGCACAGCGACTGTACAGGAGCATCGAAGGCTTATTTAAAGCGTCTCGAGACATCTGGAATATCGCTGAAACAAGGGCGCTGCGCCTCTAAACCACCCGACAACAAGAGTGTTCCTCAAAGTCAGAAACAGCCATATAGTAGGGCACAAAGCATAGGGAACATTAGGAACCAGTTCAAAGCTGTTTTTCGATAATGCTGTCAGATTAATATGCCGAGGTGTTTTTTTTTCTTGGGCTAATCATGTTGTTGAAGGAATATCGGAAACGTGACAGCCACTCAGTTGATGAATACGTAGGTATATATATATATATATATATATATACATATATATATATATATATCATATATATAAACATATAAGTTGGGCCGATCTGTTAGTACTAACCATGTCGCGCAGTGCACAAAGTATCTGCAACTGCGCAGAGCAAAATGCCAACAAATATAGTGTATTTTTTTTAACATGACATTCACTTATTGATTTCTCAATCGCGCGTATCTTCTGATATCATTTTGCGCTTATGAACTCAAGCCTTTGGGACTGTTCCTCTTAAAGCAGTTTTACATGTTTGGGGTAACAGCAACAATGGACCGAGGCCGTACACCAAGAAATACGCGAGTTCTCCTGCTAGTCACTCAGTAATTATTGATAAATTCAGAGTTTCCTTAAGTTAGTCTAAAGTAATGTTGATGCAGTCTTCGTACATGCCAGCCATTTGATGAATCACATGTTTCTAAATAACTATATAAATATAGATTTACTCAAAATACGAATGCGCACTGTGGAGAAAGGGACTTTTAAGAGGCCGTACGCCAGAGCTTTGTGTTGCTAGCAGGAGCTCGTGTTGTCACCTTGAAGCATGGCTGCTTTTCCCGTACGCTAGTCCCGCAATGCGCAGTTTACGGTGTACTAAAACTCTTTAAAGTCACGCTCACAGGTGCAGTGTGCTAGCAAAAGTCAGATTTCAACCTTTATACTTGAATCACAGGCAGTAAATAAATCTCGTAAGACACGAATGCTTCATGTCAGTGTTGTTATAGGTCACTCAGTCTATACAATATATGAACTCCAAAACGAGATGTTGGATCGGTGAAATGTTACACACAGTTTCTGGGTTTCAACACCGCCTACACTACATGTTAGAAGCATCCAAACAAAAAACATCATGTATCGAATGTAATAAAAGGATGTGACAGAAAAAGTCACATATACGGGTCCAAGCGCTTTGAGGGTCTAATTTAGTCTGGCAAAAGCTCAGAGCCTACTTTGCGCGTGACCGGAGGGGAAATCAATCCCATGGGGCAGGGCTACTACCGCCTGTGCTCACTGTTCAGCCTAAAGTATAGCAAATACCATGCAAGCCAATAACGGCAACTCCCGCAGAGCGCGGGGAATAGTGATTGTAGCGCCCCTTGCGAGCTCGGAGTTTCCGCAAGCAGTCGCGAATTTTCCACAACATTGGTTTTGACTATCTCCATGCGAGGCGACAACAATAAAAAAATAAACTATTTCACGGGTATTCGCTGATTTGAATGTTAAAAAATAGGGGCCACCTCATGCGTAAAGGACATTTTCTTCGCGTGGGAAAGATGTGACAGCTTTCAGGGTGCAATTTTAGGGCTCTCCTGAAGAAAACACGCTGTCAGAACTTTTGTAAGCGAAGCAAAACACGAAAGTACCTTCGTGTCACTTGAAAAAGGGCAATGTAAAATATTTTCAGAACATAGCTATGTTCCAAGTTTACTGTTCTTATCGATCAATTCGTGTTGTTGTTGTAATTCCCATTGCTCATGAATGTATTGCTTAAAACCGTTTTGTCGAATAGGCGAGCTGGCTAATCCTTTTAAGATCGCCTCCGGAGGACGAAACAAAAGGCAGTTTCGAACCACGTACGTTACTGCGATGTCAGTAGTGCTCTGGAAGAAGTCGATTATGCACATGCAAATCTGACGCTAATACTGAAACTAATGAAAACGAACTTACAAAAAAACACAAATTTCTTGCGTGGGCAGAAAACAAAAAGAGGAGAGCGTCGTGGCGCGAATAATCGTGTTTTCGGTCCGGTTATATACGGTGCACAAATTGCGATTATTAGCGGCGGGATGACTAACGTCTTCTGCGACTTCTACGATAAAAGCCGGCACCCGTCGTATGGTCCTGTAACTTCTTCCGTTTTTCAGTCGACTTTCTTTTTGTGTTTAATGCGACGCTACGCGGCCGCGTTCTTTCTTCCTCCTGCTTTTATGTTGTTGTTCGTGCTTTTTTTCTGTCTTTTGTTTACTTGACCTTCCAACCATCGCGTAGTTTACTTTGACTCGATCGGCTTGGTCTTACTTTCCTTCCTTCGCTACTCCCGCCGGTTCGTCTGCTGCTCCTATGCCTGGATATCTGGAGGGCAGTCTTAAACTTTGTTTTTCTTCTTTTTCTCCGCGGTCGTCTGCGATAACCCCTTATTTTCGCCTTCGATAGAGTTTATAATTCAAAATCTTTATATGCACTTTTTGATACTTAATAAATATTTTAAAAAGTGTAAGCTAGCTATACAAATTCTATTCAGAATTTATTTGAGTACGCGGTCAAGTCTGCTATGAATCATCGTTTGTGGGTCATACGGCCGCCTTCGCGCATAGACCGGCGCATACTTGGAGATAGCAGCCATGCCTTGTGCTGCCTGCCACTGCAAAAACACGTTTTCGAGATATCGTGGAAAATCCTTCTGCCGCTTCCCGAAGAACGAACAAACGTGAATAATTAAGTTACTTCAAATTAAACTGGAAGAGCTATCTAAGTCTGGCTTCAAAATAGACGCTGACGCCGCAACGGATGACTATGACTGCTCAACGGAGATGGCGGAAAACTTCCCGGACGACTGACCAGATGCTCAACAGAAAACTCAGTCCTATGTAGCCCAGTGGGCAGCAAGTCAAACCTGTCATCATGCTTGCTAAGTCCAACTGCAATCAGAAACATGGAACACCTCGAAATACATTCTGTTGAAGAACGAGAAATACTCGCATGCGAAAATGACACCACCTTACGACTTAGCTCGTCACCTAGCCAGCAACATCACCCGTGCCTTCGACACACATTTCACATATATAGCACCAAACAAAAGTTCGGCTGAAAATGTACTCGAGGCCGCTGATCGACACTAGAAACAAAGGCACGGTGTGCAAGGATTGCGTGGACACGTATGTTAACACGTACTTGGATATACTTTTGAACTGCTTCGTCAAGCTAGCAAACAAACAACCTGCCAAAGTTACTGGGGAAAAAATGCGAAAGCAAAAAATGTCACACACTTCTAGCACGTAGCAGATGGCAGCGTGCGACTTACTGGACAGTGTGAGCTGGACTACTTTATTCCTTTCCTCTGTTTTGTTCTGAGTTGCCACCAACGCCGCGAAGGCAAATAAACAAACGTGCGACATGCAGCTGAAAAAAAAAGTGAAGCTTTTTTGTTTCGTATAGTTTCGTCGTGTTGCTTCCGCTTTGTTTGTTGTGGACTCAACACTGACAGCGACCACCCCGACTCATTTTCAATGCTCTTACAGACTCCTGGCGCGATCGTCGTCGCCGAAGGAAGTTCTTGCTTGCTGAAAGCATATCATCGGTAAAAGAGGCATCCTGGCGGTTGTCATGCGTAAATAATTTTAATAACTACTTGACCCGAGGGTCAAGCACCATGTGCCATGTACATCAAGTACCACCAAGTATCATGTGCCATGCACATCAAGTACCATCAAGTGCCATGTGCACTAAAGTTTACTACACTGTTAGAAAAAGCCGTAAAATTACAGAGAGCGCCAACGGGACCAGAGCCGCTCGCGAGCCGTCGTTGCCGTTTTGCCGTAAACCCCACCACCGCACCCGGCCGAACAGACATACACGCACGCTGCGCAAGCGCAGTCAATGCAGACCTTTTATTCGGAGAGGCAGAAGATCACGTGAACTTCTTTCCCGCGCTCCCGTGGGACGCTGTCCGCGTGAAGGCGCCCCTGGCACATGCGCAGTGAGCGAGACCAGGTAGATCACGCGCAATTCGGTGACTCTGCGGACGTGCTTTTGATTCGCTGCAACGGAAACCTGGAGATTTCACGGTAAGTGCATTACATACACTTCCTTGAACTGTATAATGTATACCTGTCGCACCACTGTTTTCTTAGATGAGTCGCGCAGTTATCTGGATTCACTATTCTATTATGCATTGCTCGCCACAAGCGTGTGCAGAGCGGGGTGCGCCTCGCGCTGGAGGTGCTAGTAGCGTTTAGGGTAACGTGGTCTTTTCCTGGTGCTTTTGAGTGTTTCCTATGCCCGGAGGAACTCTAGCATTATCATGAGACGTAGTGTTTCGGTGTTCTACGTTTTTCTTGCTCCCTTCTGCTCGTTCGACACCACGTGCAGTTCCAGGTGCAATTTGTTTCTAAACATGCAAAGAGAGACAGTGCAATGAGGTTAAATCTGCGCCAGACCGCGTCAGGTGCTCACGAATGTAAAAATAATTTGTGGCAAAATTTGTTTTTTTGTTTGTGCCGGGACGACATTTAGCTTCCGTGCACTCTCATATTGTTACGGTAGACTTGTGCGAATTTAGGAAACTTTCAATTGATCGATTCGGCCTTCGTGTCTAACACTGCCAGTACTCGGGTGCTTTGCAATACGCCTCAAAGTCCGCGGTCTTTTTTCGTTGAGTTCCGTTGAGTTTAGTTTTCACCACTCGTTGGTGCGCTGCTGTGTAGCGATGGCGCCGGACTCTACGTATTGACTCATGACTTTAACAAGTTAGCGAAACGCGGCCGAATTTTATAAAGAAATCGCAACCGAAAATCAGAAAGCAACTAACTTCCTATTTCCTTTTTTTTTTTTGGACAGTAGCGCTTGTTTCAAGATAACCAGAAAAACCCGGAGGGGACGAAGCGATGTCGCAACGTTACTTCGGGAGTTCCGTCCGTTTCCGTCCCTCTCCGGGTTTTCTACGCTATGGCGCAGCCGCCGCGGCTGGTTGGGTGTTTGCGCTGTGTTTGATCGGCTTTGCACGAAGACTGCGATTATCGCCGGTCGTTGTCGTGTATGTGGTGAACGGAGCACTGCGGAGACCGAAAATTATCTGAGCTGTTCGCTGTTTTGTGACACTCGGGCAAAGCAAGATCGCGGTGAGTTTGCTCGTGTACGTCGGCCGATGCTCGTGTCGGTGCACACCTATACTAAACATCGAGCGCCGATTGCGGCTGACTCTATGCATGTAAGAACGGATTAACCTAACAGGAACTTCGTGAATAAGAAAGAGACAAGCATGTGGCTGTAGAGAGGATGTCGTGACCGGTGGCATACGTACAGTCAGAGGCAATTTGACCTGCGACAACGTGAACGCCGGCAGAGCAGGCAAAATGCCGCATGGGGCGCAGCGGTCGCCGCGGCGTTCTGGGAACGAGACTCGGCGGACTGGTCCACTCTGTAGAAGTGGGGGGGGGGGGTGATTAAGACGGAAGGGAGACATGACGAAGGGCCGGCTATGCGGCGCGGCATTTCGAAGTGGTTAGCCAAATACGCCGACTTATATTTTTTCAGTATTTTTATTGTTCCCTTGGCAAGGCTAATCTTGGTTTGCTTCCGTTCTGGCGCTCATATCTTAGCATGAGTTTGTAAAGCCGTCGGGCATTACTATCAGTTCTTTTGCACGTAATGATTCCAACTTGATCTCAGTTTACGGTTCGCGGTTCAGTCTAACAAATATATAACTAAAAGTGAACGTAAAAGTAAAAGTAACTAAAAGTATTGAGTGCACGCCTATAAATGAATTATTAGTCATTCTTAACTTACTTTCCATGATCAAAATCAAACAGCGGAGCGTTTGACCGCTTGAGGAACTACAGTCAAAATTTACAAAGAGAAGGCGAAAGATAAAACGCAGGAAAAATATTGTGCAAAAAAGAGCTTATCTGATATGATTGAAGGCCATTCTAGCGCGAGGAGCATTTGTTTTGACTCGACCTCCCCCGGCAGCGAAACGTGGACTGCTCCGGTAGCCTCTTCCCCAGCGCGAAAAAGCGAAGGCAGCGCTGCATACGGCAATTGTTCCCTGTGGCCGCTCGCTCCGTTGTCGCAGGTCAAATTGCCTCTGACTGCACAGACATTCCCCCTTTCACACCCTCATCGTTTTTTGGGAGTACAGATACACCCCATCTCAGGGTGCTTTAATATTCCCACTCATACACCCTCAGCAGCCAATGGGTGTACAGACACACCCCATTTCGGGGTGCACATATACTCCCCTTTTCACACCCTCATCTTTTATTGGGAGTACAGATACACCCCATTTCAAGGTGCTTTAATATTCCCATTCGTACACCCTCAGTACCCACTGGGTGTACCCACACACCAACTTCGCGGAACACATATATTCCCTTTTCACACCCTCATCATTTATTGGGAGTACAGATACACCCCATCTCAGGGTGTTTTAATATTCCCACTCGTACACCCTCCGCGTCCAGGGGTGTACCGACACACCTTACAATGGGGTGCACATATATTCCCATTTTCACACCCCCATTATTTTTGGGAGCACGGATACACCCCATTTCGGGGTGCTTTAACATTCCAACTCATACACCCTCAATATCCAGTGGGTGTACCGACACACCCCACTACAGGGTGTGCATATATTCCCATTTGCACTCCCACATATTTTTTGTGACACCCCATTTCAGGGTGTCACAATATTCCCGCCCATAGACTTAACATTCAGTGGGTGTGCAGACACACTTTACTATAGAGTCCCCAATTGTCTCATTTTCATACCCCAGAATTTGTTTGAACTAGGTAGCCCCCTTTTCAATGTTCAATGATATGCTCCTCTGCACATCCACTCAAGCTAAAATTAAGGCAAATACAAATAGCCTCCAAACCCAAAGTGAGCAGTACATGGAAAAAGAAATGGTTTGCAAACATACTTTATTTGTCACTAAGATCTCTCATACTCGGGAACATCTTACTTCTTGGGAACAAGTTGGGCGACCACCGTCAGGCCCAGGGGGTCAAAGGCGTGAAGTCAATGCCTATCAGCCTCTCAATGACAGCAAAAGACCTCACGGTCCCTGTTGCGTACTTGATGTTGAAAGCCCAGTACATTGATAGCATCAGTGTAACTGAGCTCAAAACATCAAGCGCATCAAGGGTGAGGTCTTCCACTGACACCAAGAAGCTGTCTGTACTGAGTGCGGTGTCACCAGAAAAGAGCACCGTCGGATGCATGTGAACCTTGCCTGGGTCCTAAAAATAGAACACGACAGTTGTATAAGTAAACAAAAGAGCAATGCAAAAAATATTTCAATGCAGAATGTGTTTATCAGTTAAACAGCACAAATAGAGTGACGGAACAAACTGCTATGCATTCAAGGGCACATCAAATTTAAAATGAACTATTTAGTGATATTTTCTAAGAAAATTTACCATAGCCCCTGATGGGAATTGAAACTAGGATCAGGCAATCCGTAGCCCAATGCTGTGCTGACTGGGCTATGAGGAGGCAAATGTGAACGCAAGCACCCGGTCTCAGTGTATTGCCATGGCTCCCATGAGGCAGACTAATGCTGAGC
Source organism: Ixodes ricinus (assembly GCA_037355805.1). NCBI lineage: Eukaryota > Metazoa > Arthropoda > Arachnida > Ixodida > Ixodidae > Ixodes > Ixodes ricinus. The sequence continues at coordinate 13,180 of JAZHYW010008605.1, read as the reverse complement.
CTATGTTGGCATACTGTTCATGCAAAAAGCTGGATAGCACGAAGCCTGACAGGACAAGGCCAATGCTGAACATTTGAACACAACCAGAAACAACTAAAAATTGAAAGTTGTCTTAATCATACTGATTAACTCTAAGAGGCACAGAGTATTGTGAATGAGCTGGGCACATGTTATCTATAGTTGTCCAAGCACCACACTACAAAATGAAAAACAGGATTGACAAACCCTAGCAAATTATAGCTTGTGCAACACACAGCATGTGCCCAGCTTGTTCATAATAGACTCTGTCCTGTCAGAGTTTATAACTATGATCAAGTTTAAATTTTCATATTAACCAAAATTTTTCCGAGGGTGGGTCAAACCAACGAAGAGAACCTAGCATGCATAGCAAAAGACTGGATTAGTTTAGAAAACTTAGGCATCTTTTCAATTATGTGGTGTCTTTTGTGCAATAACATCATATTTTGTAGCACCCTGTCAAGACTTAAGGCTGAACTCCATGGGACGAATATGCTGCGAATAACCGACGAATTTTGCCCGGCGGCTTTTGCCTCTGCGCGTGGAATGAACACAGTGGCTGCTACATCGCTGCAAAGCGACGCCGTCGGGCGGCGTTCGACAGTTATTCGTCACATAATTCGTTCCATGGAGTTCAGCCTTTAAGCCTGCCAAAGGCCATTCGTTCCACTTTACGCACAAACAAGCTGCCCAGGTGGCTTATAGGTAGGGCTGTGTGTTTTCGGTATATACCTATAAACATAAAAAACAATCCCCCTAAAGGCTTTTCCTGAATTCGCCGAAAACTGAGAAATACCGAATTGAAGCCTATTGTTAGATAAGAACAAGCCCATTTTCATGGCAAGGAACCGCAATCAGCAGCTTTATTTGTGCTAACACCCAGCACTGAGCGCACTCAACTGTCCACGAGGCTGCGTCTTTCTTCGGAAATTGTTTCTTCATGTGCCATTTAGCAATAAATGGCACATGCAGAGTTGCATTTCCGAGAGACACCGACATTTGCTCTCGTGGCATAAGCCCCGATATATCCGGATCTCTGGTCGAGACCGCAAAACACAAAAAAATCCCTTGAAGTGTCTGTAAAGATGAAGCAAAAGCTTATGCCACAGAACCCAGGGATCCTGGGTTCATTCCATGTTGTAAGATATATAGGGTGTCCCAAGTCATCAGGCTCGATCTAAATTTGACCGTAAAGATTGACGCCTTCACATAGCAATCTGATCTTTTCGTCAAAGGTGTATTTCACAGGTCGGCTTCTTCTTGTAAAATTACAAAGCGTAGCTCCCGTTCTGTATAAAATAGGGCCAATAAACTTGCCAGGGCCTACGGCGAGTTGCGGGGTGTGTTTGGCGCTCGTATTGATAGAGGGCACTACCTCTTTATCGAGACTGCTCGCGACCACAGTGGCTTATTAAAATTAACATTATCTTTTTGTAATGTACTATCAGGGAAAAATTAAATACCAACAGAGGAGCGCGGGGCTCGCAGTACAGGCGGCGCAGCCTGTATTGCGAGCCGCGTGCTCCTCTGTTTGTATTTCATTTTTTCCCAAAGTACCTATGGTTTAAAAATAAATGCGGACAATAAAATCAAAACTTAAAGTAAAAAAGAAAATAGTGTTTGCATGACGACGGCGGTTTTGCTGCCAACAAATTTCTGCTTTCTTTCGCTGGTCAGCTACACCTTCCGATGCTGCTCCCGACGCCATCTATAAATATGAACGCCAAACACACCCCGAAACTCGACTCGGTCGTCTCCCGCCGTTGACCCTGGCAAGTTTTTTGGCCCTACTTTTTTACAGAGGGAACTACTATGCTTTGTAATTTTACAAAAAAAAAACTGACCACTGAAATACACCTTCGACAAAAAGTTTATATAGCTACATGCAGTCGTCGATTCTTACGATCCATTTTAGATCAAGCCTGGTGATTTGGGAAACCCTAAACACATTTCCATCGGAACAGTTGGCGCATAGAACCCGCTGACATGCCCTTCGCCAATAGCTGGCTTCAATTCGGCTAGTTTTGGCTTCAGCGCGCTTGCGGCTCTGTGTACGTCTTACGTCGCAATCGCTGAATTTGATGAAAAAATGCATCTGTTGTAAGCCAAACAATTAATCAAACGAGTGAACTCAGCCACATTGATGCCTGCTCTGTGACTACTGATGCCTGCTCTGTGACTCAGAGCCTAAATACTGTAATTTTCTGTTTTAGATGTCTCATGAAGTAATGGTGCAATGTCAGTGACCGGAGGATCCGATGTTCTCGGGTATCCCCACTAACACAAGTTTTACAAAAATAAATATAATGAATGGACTTCTATATTAATGAATATAAAAATTAGGTGACAAACCAGACTAAAATTTTGCTGAATCCAGAAGAACAGATGAGCTCTCTGCTTAACTGATTGAGTCTTTCAGGACATCGATGTTTCGTTTTTCTATTTGCAGACTACAGAAGTTTGTAACGGCAAGTAGCGAAGCTAAAAGAGGTGCTATATTATTTTGCCCTGATATTTTTCGTAGACCAGCACACGTGTAAGCGCCAAAAAATGTTACTTCCGGCAAGTTTGGACAAGGTTGGACGCCGGCCACGGGTGCATGGTTGGGCAGGCCTTCATATATTTGAACAGGCTCGCTTAGTGAAGTTCGCTGTCGCTCGGCCGCTGAAAGTATGTTTCTTTCCCCTCGGCACTCTGGCGATTCCAATAAAGAATAGGGTTCTATCAGGCTTCACATTGAGAGCACGTGCTGTTTATCTATTTTGAACACAAGTGAGTGAATAAGAATGTCTAGTATATTGGGCTAATATTTTGAACAATAAAATTGTCCGATGTTCACTCCGATAACTTTAAAACCACAATTAGAGGACGAGTTCTGTGCTTGTTATCCATTTCCTTTTCCCATTCTTTCTAGATAGTTAAGATCAACGACAGCTCTTACTGAACAGGAAAGCTGAACTCATTCAGGGATTGTACACAGTGCTTCCTCTTGCTTATTTTTTCTTGCCTCCATGCTTTCGTTAAAGAGAAAATAAGATCCCAAATATGCGATCACCAATAAATCTTTGCACTCCTTACTTCATATTTTATCTGTTTTAATACCTGCAGGCAGATGGTGTTATCATAAATAATTCAATTTTGAGCCTTTAAGTTTGTGTCATGGTCAGCAAATTATGAAACAGGAACAGCACAAAAAAAAAGTGGATAACAAAAGACCAGGAGTACAGGGATATGGCGCCAGGGCAAACGTATTTAGTGAGCAGAGGCTGAAAGAACGCTGAAACCCGTTACACAGTGAACAGCAAAGGTAGTGCACATAACAATGACAGGAAATTAGGCAGTAATCATAAGTATCAGGCAATAGTTTACAAGATAAACCAATACATGCAGCAAAACACGACAAACAACACGCCCTGCTGCACTTTGCCAGGGTGCACCGGGGCACGCAGAGCGGAGGAGACCTGAAGCCATGCAACGGCGGCCGTGTCACACGATTTCAAGATGGCAGTGCCCGTGAAATGGTGCATGAGAAGGTGTTTACACCTTTCACGCGCTTTCTTGAAATCATGTGACGCGGCCGTCATTGCGTGGCTTAAGATATCCGCTCCACACGCCCCGCCGACCCTTGGCGAAGGCGCGGCGGACTGTGTTTTTCGTTGCGTTTTGCTGCATGTATTGACTTATTTGGTAAACTATTCCCCAATATTTATTATTACTGTCTAATGTCATGACATCATTATATGCACAACCTTTTTCTGCTGATTGCGTAACGGTTTTAGCATTATTTAAGCCTCGGTGCACCGCACACGTGTGCCCTGGCATCCGTATCAGCAATAGAATTGATACATGTGGATTATAAATATTTGCGACGTCGTTCTGGTTGCCATTTCTTTTCCTCTTCCCTTGTCTCGGGGTTACTTTAACCATGATCACTCTCTAGCCCACCCACACCTTAATGCTCAATTCATGTTGTGTAGCTATCTGTGTAATCATTGCTGCTCGTCTTTCATTTTTTTTTCCTGTTTCATAACTAGCTGACCATAAGACAAATTTGAAGGCTCAGAATTCTATAATATATGATAATACCTGCTGCCAGTTACAGAAACAGATGACATGAAATAAGAAGTGCAAAGATTTGTCAGTGTGAACGGAAACAATGTATAATTCTTGAATACACTCGGGCTTTTCCATGCTTATGAAAGCTGAAAGCAGCTCATGTTGACCATGTACAGATAACTTGAGAAGAAAATGGATAACAAACTCATAACTTGGATTTCTTTTCGTGTGTTTTGAAGTTATCAGAATGTGAACATCAGTCATTTTCTTTCTTAAAAATATTAGCTTGAAGTACAAGACCCTTAATTCACTTGTTCGCTTTATCAATAAATTAAAAGGGGAACGTTTATCTGTTCTTAGGGATTCAACAAAACGATCAGTCCAGTTTTTCACCTATTTATATGCATCAATCTATAACTCCATTCGCTATTTTCATGTCCGTAAAGCTTTTGTTAGTGGGCACGGCCGAGAACATTGTGGATTCTCCGCACATTACCGGCGTGCCACAATACATTCTAAAGAACTGAGTTCACAATTTACACCTAGAACCATGTAGCAGGCATGAGTGTGGCTCAGTTCACTTGTCTGGTTAGTTGTTTTGTTTACAGATGATTACGACATAAGATGTCGAGACAGCTGCTGAAACTAGCAGATTTGAAGCCAAATTCTGGCGGCAGGCGACCCCCTTTCCCCCTCCTCCTCCTCCTCCTCCTCCTCCTCCTCCTCCTCCTCCTCCTCCATACGCACAACTAAATCCTAATAGGGAGCACACTCCAGCCTGTTACATCTAAATAAAAAATAATAAAAAATTGTAATTTTCTTTTTTCTAAGGAAAAATATATGCGACTTTTAGTGCGACTAGTGTGCCTGCATTATCTTTGAGATTTCGTGTCACCTGGTGGGCAATAGGCCATGCTCCAACTGCACCTTCAAGCCCGCATGCCTTTTCTGTCATCTCCTGATCCGCAATTGCTTTCCGTCTCTCATTCAAGCCTCGAAAAAAAATGGTAATGATCCTTAAGATAATAAATGATTGCATGGGCATTCTTTTCTCTCGTACATTGTATATATTATGCACAGTGCCTCAACCACTTGACCTTTTGTGCACTCCAAAATACCATTCAAAATATCTAAAAAAAGGAAGAAAAAAAGAAAAAGCACCATGCATTGCATTCAAAGAGGCTGCACGTCAATGTTGATAGTAAACTAGTGGAAGCAGTGTAAAATCACCATTGTGTAGCTCTGTGCTATGTTACAGCTTCATTCAGCTTTTTCGTCGATTATTGAAGCTCAGTGTTTTGAAGGACACTTTCAGTTATAGCAGATTTTTCATATATTCGCGAAGTTTTTATAGGTACCTAAAACGGCATTTGTATAATGCCTAAACATCCGGCCTCTAATAGACTACTTCCATAAACCCCTGCATGCAACACTGTGCACGTCGCACTCAGGGAACTAGTTGGCCGGCAAGGAGAGTGGTATGATTTCGATTTCGATGACACGTTGACAAGAGATCATACACAGAGTGTGGACAATTAACAGCCATTATCTCATGTTTTCTGGTCTCGAGCGCATCGTTTTCGGTATCTAAACTAACCAAATTGACAGACTTCGAAGCTTTAGCACAAGCCCCAACCATACGTAAAGTCTGTCTTGACACGGGCTTCTTGTATTTTTGTACTCTAGCCTTTATGTTAGCGTTTCGAGGGACTTTAACCGAAACAAGGAGGTAGCGCCATCTATTAATAGGAGCGGCAAACCCACCCCGCACCTCCACTTGGTCGTCTGCGTCGCCGCCCGCCGTTGACCCAGGCAAGCTTCTTGGCCTTATTTTTTACAGAAAGAGAACTACGCTTTGTAATTTTACAAGAAAAACCGACCTGTCAAATACACCTTTGACGAAAAGTTTAGATTGCTACGTGCAGGCGTCGATTTTTACGGTCCATTTCAGATCGAGCCTGGTGACTTGAGCCACCCTATATATGGGCATGTACCTCTATGCGGTGCGCCCGAGCTAAAGGATTTCATCCACATTTGACGGTTGCTAGTGGCCACAAGATTTGTAATCTGTTTGCTTTCAACCTGACTGAGTATGCCGAATTAATTTCAGACCCACTGCTCACGCACAGATCTTGGGCGTCAGTAAAGGCTCGTCCAAAAAGGCTTAGCGAGGAGTAGGGGACGCTTGTTAGGGCCTCAGTCGTAAGAAACAGGTCTCAGCGTTTGCGAAAACTTGATCTCCAATCAACATCAAATTTGAGTGAGAGATATATGACGACACGAGGAAGACTCCATAGTAACTTTTGTGCAATAGTGAGTGCAAATTTATTATGTTTCGTTAAAAGTCCATGCGCCAACGTTGAGCTCAACTTAGAGACTCCTGTGAAAATGCGGCTTGTTTTTCACCCAATGAAGTAACAAGAAGCATACGTTGGGCAAACAAAATATGTGTAGGGCTCAAAGTAACCAAATTTCAATTGTTGTTCACCGGTACTACAGGATTATTAAAATTGAGCTCAAAAATATGATCATGGGGTGAGGTAACTAAGTCATGTCCTACTACGTTTGCATACGCACGCACAATATTCATATTGAAAATAGCGCAAAAAGACGGGACAAAAAGATGAATAAGCACACAGGACAAGCGCTAACTGGCAACTAAAGTTTATTGAATACTTCCAACTTTGCTATTGCTGTGCACGTGCGTAATCTTATGTCAACAGAAACCCGGCGTACCGCCAAATCAGCAGATACAGCCCACCCACCGCCTGTTCCAAAAAGTCAACAAAACAGCTACATCACCCCGCCGCAAAACCCGAACGAGGAAAGGAAAATGCGCCGTGTTAATATTTACAAGCTAGATTGTGTTAATGAAGCTGTACTCTTTGGGCTGCATATACACCGATGCAACGCTAATGCAAACGTCTTTGTCGTAAGCATGTAGCAAAAATACCGTATAAACCGGAATATAGGTCGAATTTATTTTTGAAAATGGACCTGAAAAAGTTGACCCTCGTCTTATATAACAATAATTAGTGGAAAAACAAAAATAATCTCGCAACACTGGGTGGCTGAAGCCGCCATCTTGTTTTTCTTTGCAATCGCCTAGCACTCGTCCACTTGTCACGACGATCATGATTCACTTTCACTTGTGCTCCTTGTTTTGTTACATCTACCGTTACCGCTCCCGGAGCGATAATGAACGCAGGTAGAAGACAGGTCACGGCAGCCTTCAAGAAGGCAATCGTTTATTAAGAGATCCACGGGAATCTTGCAGTGCAGCGAGAGCTTGGTGTATCGGAGAAGAGCGTACGCTACTGGGAAGGCCAGAGACAAAGAATGGTACTGTGCAGCAAGGCGAAGAAAACTTCATTTCGTGGAAGGACTGCGGTGTACCCCGAATTGGATACAAAGGTGGCAAATTTCATTCGGAATCTGCGGGCCAGATTCCGACCTGCGACGTTGGAGTGAATCCGTACGAAAGCCGTCGAGGTCGCTCAAGCCTCCGGGCTCTCGAGGGTGCAATTCAAAGGGTCGGCATTGTCTCTTTGAATTGCCTTAGTGAACTTGTCGTCGGACGAAGGTTCTGAAGAATCTGAGTAGTAACACTCGTGCATTTCCTGTTTTATTGCGTGAGAAGGAATTAAGTAAATGTGCCGTGTTTTCTCGTCTTTCCGTATGCTTGGCCAAATTTGTTACCAAGGTAAGGTTGCATTTTCTTGCCATAAAATCTTTTTTTCGCTTTTTGCAAGTTGTAAATTAGGGAGTCGACCTATGTTCCGGTTCAACCGATATTCCAGTTTATACAGGACATGTTTACGACAGACGTTAGCATTAGCGTTGCATCGGTATATATGCAACCCAAAGAGCACAGCTTCATTAACACTATCTAGCTTGTAAATATTAACACGGCGAGTTTTCCTTTCCTCGGGTTGTGCGGCGGGGTGATGTAGCTGTTTTGCGAACTTTCTGAACAGGCGGTGGGCGGGCTATATCTACTGATTTGGCGGTACGCGGGGTTCCTGTTGACATGAGATTACGCGCATCACAGAGATAGCAAAGTTGGAAGCGTTCAATAAACTTTAGTTGCCAGTTAGCGCTTGTCCGGTGTGCTTCTTCGTCTTTTTGTTCAATCTCTTTTGCACTATTTTTAATATGAATGCCAATTACCAACTTGCCCAGCAGACCAAGCTTTCACAATATCCGGCATGTCGGGAACCAAGAAAAGTGCCCCGGGTATTGCACATTCGTGGGAAGTTAGATAATTGGAAACGCAAGCAGCGCATTTGGTCATGGCGTGAGCACGAACTGAAGCTGTTCAATCAAAACCGAAACTGAGTGGACAACTAGTTCCCAGAGTGCACTGCGTAACATTTCACCGCGATGGGGCGCTTCCAGTTTTGGAAGAAGTCTATTGTAACAGAACTTCATATTCTGAAGACGATTGCGACGGATCACGCATAAAGCAACATTGCAAGAAATATTTTATACGGTCGTGTCAGTGATAGGGCCCTTGCAGTAATTGTTCAGCCGCTGAAAATGAGTGAATGATTATTCCGAAATTGGCTACCGGAACAGAAGCACAACTCACCATCATGTGCACGCTGTGAATAAATATAACAGTTGAAAATCACGACCCGACTGTCTCACTCACTTTTGAGACTATGTCTACCAATATGATATATCGGTTACCAATTAATGTTTTCTAATTTCGATCCAATTACGGTTACCAAAAAAATTATCCTCCTAAACGGTCTTTTGGTAGGAGTGTGCGAATACTGAAGAGGAGTTCATGGCGCAAACATAATCTAGCTACCCTAAGCGTCACATAAAACCAAAAGTTACAGCCACGCGCCTTTTTTTTTGTTAAAAGCACAACCTAACATTGCGACTTTTTTTAAAAATATATTTATATATCTCAGAAAAGGGGCATTTTGCAATGTTTGGTTTCAATCTTAAGAGCGAAAAAGGGCAGGCGGGAGTTTATTTTATATAAATAAACAGATAGGTGTAAAATCTGAGTAAACGGGCTTCAACAATATAATCTGAAGTAAGAAAAAACATGTGGTTAGGTGGCGCAAGTCACCGTCCAACAGCCGCTACGCATCCATTCCTCCGTCCATCTATCCTGTTTTAGAGAGCCTAGATTTAAAAGAGGGAGCAAGCAAAACTGAAACCACGGAGACTGCTCCTGCGCAGATTGGTCGTAAGTGCGCATGTGTTGTGTTGTCGCATGGAAAGAAGGCGAGCAAACGGAAGCGCGACACGCCTCCCCAATTGACGCTTTCGTCTTTTCGTCGCCTTCTCTCAGATCGTAATTCAAACGCGGCTATCGAATGGTTGGAAAGCCTCTCAAATCTAGGCTCACTATTTTAGGGGCGAAGCTCCTTAGGGTCTAGCCTTGTCCATCCGCCCGGCATCCGTGCTCCCATCGATTGCACTACCTCCAAGATCGACCCACTTTAAAAAAAAAAAAAAAATGTATGCCCGCACGGGGGTTTGAATTCAGGATTGCTTGCTTACGAGGCAGACGTCTTAACCACTACGCTACACTCAAACGTTGCATGTAGCCGCTCAATGTCTATACAGGAGAGGGCGCTGCGGTCAAATGCGTATATAATCGCGTTAAAGGGGCCCTGCAATCATATTTAAGCGTCTACCTTTTTGCGGCTTCCACGTCTCTTGGGGTTCGGGCAAGCCAGCGGGCACGGAGAGAGTAACTAAATATCAGTGAGTCATATTTTAACCGGACGACGTGGAAACCTCCTCCACCGACGAGGGCGACCCGCGTTGCCGAAAGCGCGCGATCTGTGACGTTTTTGGTCCTGGCCTTACTACTGGTCAGAGCCGCTAAAAGCTTTTTTTTCAGTCGAGATACAAATATAAGTGTTGTGGACCGTTTCAGTTATGTATGAAAGTAGTTTTTGTTCAGTATTTTAGATCAGAAAAGAAACAAATGCAGTTTATAAAGTACGGAAACAAGAAATGACCCGTCGGCATACCCGCCACCAAGCGGCGAAAAAAACGGCGCATATTAGAAAGGGCTAGTGGGATGAGGAGCCGACCAACGGCCAGCGTAAAAAGGTCCCGGATGAACGCGGCGGCGCTGCGGTCGTATACCGGCTCGAGGATGCGGCCGGTTCCGAGCGTTCCGAAGGCCTTCGGCGCGGGCCCTGCTGGCGATTTGGCCATTTGGAGGTATGGCAGCGCGAAGTGACTCCCGTTCTGAACTGATCTTTACCCCGTGTTTGCTGTCGTTTGTAGCCAATGAAGTGTTATGCCGAAATAGTCTTTAATCGTGCAGCAAATGCAATGCGAGCCGCCCTGGCCGCCCGCTTCATACAGCTTATCCAACACATGCTTTAGTGGCGCCCTCTCGAGCCGTCGACACGGAGTGCGGCAGCCGTGAACGTTCGATGAGCCCACTACCCTCCTCTAGCTCACGGCCACTCAAGCCAGGACCTACGACGTCATGGGGAGGTTATTTTTGCTTGTTTTTGTAATTCTAATTCGCCTATAACTTTTAAACTAAAGCGAAATTTGAGAAAAGAAAAGTTTCATTGTGTTACTACGTTCAGTGCGCTCAGGTTTGGTGCAAATTAAAAACCAGTCAAAAAGACCTTGCAGGGCCCCTTTAAACTTTGCATGCATTAGCTCAACGTTTATAGACGAGAGGGCGCTGCGGTCAAATGCTCAATTGCGTATATAACCACGATCCATACCACACATTCTCTTTCTGACATGGACCGTTGACTTAGGCGGTGGAGATGCATTCCCACGGCTTCTAGCGGATCCAAGCTGATCCGCTAGAAGAACCACTGGCTCTGCATTTCACCGACCATAAAGCAGTAATAATGAAGTCGAAACGCAACCCGGAACTCAGCACTACCTATGAGCAATAAAAAAAATCAGCACCATCAGCACAACCTATGAACAATAAAATCAGTATCATCAGCACCACGAGAGCTTCGCCCCAATCAACATCATTCACCACGTGGAGATGCGGCCTCTTTTTTTTCGTTCCTTTTCGTTCCGATTCCGAACTTGCGGCTTGCAGTTTCAAAACCACGACGACGACGACTCAACTGGTTTCATCGGCATGGTTAACGTGGTTTTCTTTTTGTGATCTGGCAGTCGCCAATTTCTGCGAGTGTGGCAAGTGTGTTCTACATAGACGCTTCAATTTGAAACGATGGGCTTTACTTGCGAAAAGAATTAAGGAAGCGGCACAAACGGGATGTTTCGGTTGCGATTCAAGGTTAGATTGTGTCATCACTGCAATAACATTGATTGAAAAAATACTGCTCTTTTGTCAGCTCGGCGCCGACCGCGCTTCTTTGGCCGAATATATTGACTATTCGAGTGACCAAATACTAGAAATTCGATTTGCGAATCAAATTGTTTGGGAACTTGCTATTCGATTCGAATTTGTATATTCGAGTATTTGCACACCCCTAGTTTGGGCTTCATGTTACGGTTACGGTTTGAGTCTCTGGTGTTGCCATAACTGACAGACTGACCTCATGCTGTATGAGCATGGACAACAAATTTATTAACATTATTGCTACTATAATCATACAAGAAGTTATGCTTACCAGTTTCTGCAGGTAGGCGGAGCTGTCCTCCTTCAGCAAACGAGGGAGCAGCGACAAAATGCCTGTTGCAAAGCAGCCTGGAAATAAAATAAAGCCCTACATTATTCAACCTAAGCTGGGAATACTACATCCTTAACTAGTATGGTTATCACATCCGTATTTCATTCCCTCCAATTCTGCCCATGATGCCAGAACTGAGGGAACAGTATGCCCACTTCTGTCAAGATGGTGGCACAGCAGGGAGGTAATGCTGCATTCTGTTCTTTCGCCGGTCAGTAATATTGACAGCAACACCCACTGGCAAAAGGCCACCATTGCAAAGACACATAGCATTCCTCAAAGGCTCTTGTGATGTATTCTGTTGCCCTTTCAGGGAGAAGTTGAGGTATGGGTACTACAGGATGCTAAATAACACCACCTAAAAGATGTGTTTCAACTTTCAAGCTTCACTGCCAAATTGTAGAGGCTTGAAAACCTATTGTGGGAGGGAATTGCGCAAAATATATGAAGGACAAGACCAGAACGTACACAGGCACTTGTCTTGTCCCTCACATATTTTGCACTGTTCCCTCCCACAATGTCTAACCAACTCGCCGAACTTTCTTACTTCTTGCATAAAGACCTACGGTGTCTTCATGTGCACATTGCTTAGGGTGATCCTACTTTCTGGGATACCAGTTGATGACAAACCAGACTTGACGACCTCATTACCATGTGCATTTTCTGCACAGTCACTAAAAACAAATAGCACAAAAAACAAGGAAAAGGAGAGGGGACAGGACAGAGCGCTTACTCTAACCGAGTGTTTACTGCTCATCGAGATGAATGCAACATGCTTTAAAAGGGCACTCCAGAGCTTTCTGAAATGGTCTATTTATGGCCGTAACTCAATACATGTGCTCTAAGCACCCTGAAAATCTTACTTCAGTATTATAAATGTAATCAAAGACTGCGAATCTCAGGCCCACAGATGGCACCACTGAACCCAGCGGAATCTAATAGAATCACTGATTTCTATTGTAGTAGGCTGGATCGCAGATCGGGATCCCGCCGCTGTTGCTACCGACATCAATGGATTGACAACAGGCAGCCCATGCATTTCTATGGCAGGTCAGAAAAGTAGGCTTAGTGATGCTGGTGCACGGCGCCCGATTACTAATGTTTTACGATTTTCTGTCATTATTATTGAACGTATTACGCAATTCTGACCATAATCCAACCTAGAGGTAAGAAAATCAACACTCCTTAGCGTTTTCTTATGCCATTTTCAGACTGGGGTGGTGTCAAGCCGGTGGCGATCGCCCTGCAGCACAAGCTGCGATCTGCGATCCAACCTGATACAATAGAAATCAGTGAATAGAATGATGAACGGCACAGACAAGCCAATCGCGAGCGATGGCATCTCTTACGTGGTGGGTGTAACAGCTTCAAAAGAATGAGGACGAAGAAAGAAACAGACACGACAGGACAACAGCTGCTGACAGAAGAAGAGCCCGATGTAGAATAAATAA
>JAZHYW010008604.1:0-33136 GCA_037355805.1 Ixodes ricinus | reverse complement strand
CGGGTCGAGACGCGAGCGCCCGCGCGGGCCTCGCAGGAGCCCCTTTCCTTTGGCCCAGACAAATGACCGCCTCGCCTTCCCCGGAGCTCTCTTAGGCGAACTCCCCAGTTCTTTTCTCTCTTCCGCTCCGGGTTCACATTTTTCGGCGTTGCAAGGGGTGTGATATACGAAACCGGGAGGGGTGTCCTCCGGGGTCGTTGCGTGTGGGGAGGGCGAAGAGCGATCACCGGACAACGGCAGCGCGGCAACTCGGCTCTCGCTCATTAGAGACCGCTTGTTCGGGGAGGCTGCCTGCGCTCGTGTGCCTAATGTAGGCGAGTGGTGTTACTTGCTAGAAGTTTTGGGCGAGGTTCCTGGAGCTGCCGCGAACTTAGTGGACACGCTGGACATCCCCTCCGGCGTCGTTCTCATTACCAGACGTGACTGCGCGGACGAGATGTCTTGTCCTCGCAGAGGAAAGAAAAAGCTGGGCACGCAACTTTAGTTACTTTTTCCGTCTTCCAGAAACACGTTTTTTGGCGACGTCGCACTTTTGGAGAGTGCATATGTGAGTTACCCGGAGGAGCGGGCTCTCCCGTCCCCTTTGAGTGTAAGGCGTCGGTGCCAGTCCAGTGTTGTTGTCTTTTAGTCACACCATGAATACTCTATTTAAAACTAATTTATATAATCAAGCTTTAGGTTACAGCGTCATAAGGCATCCTTTCGCATCTTCTCGTTTTGGTGCGACGTGGTTGAATCTGTCGTGTCGTTGTTCGCTCCTGTTGCCGGGAGTTATTTTCCCTTCCATTCCCACGCACAACTTGTGGTTTGTCGGAGGTTGGAGTTCGTCGTTGCGTCGCTCTCCCCCGCACCGTCTGTGCCAAGCGCGGCCAGCTCGGGTGTCGGAACGCGAAGCTCGCGAGAATAATATAGACAACGTCCAACGTGCAAATTGATACGGATCGAGACGTTTTCCACAACGCTGTGCCCTTTCGTGGGACGAGACCGATCTCAGAGCCAGTTTCATTGCGCCACCGCTGTCGCCGTGCATCCTGGGAACTGTGGGTCTTTCTACACGCACGACAACCTCGCTTAGAGTCTGCGCGAGCAGAGCACGAGGCGGCACGAGCTGCCTCGGTGAACTGGCGCCTGCCGCCTATGCACTGCAGTCATGGCGGCGTCACGCATACGCGAAACGCTCGGTGAGATCGGTCTATTATATTGCGGCCGTCTAAGCGACTACGTGATTACGCAGCATGGACTCAGCATGATTGATAATATAGCTCTATTTTCGTGATCCTTACAGGTGCACTAGAAAGGTTCTGAACCTCGCATTTCTCTCCTGCTGATTCCGATCTACGAACGAATTCCGCAATTATCTCTCTCTCTCTCTCTCTCAGACAGACGCACGCACCCACCCACGCACGCACGCACGCACGCACGCACGCACGCACGCACGCACGCACACACACACACACACACACACACACACACACACACACACACACACACACACACACACACACACACACACACAATTACTTGCTTCGCTATATCCATCTTTTCACAATATAAGCATTAGCTATCAAGATTCTACTAAACGATAAACGGCGCAATCAACGTATAACGACAATAAGAAAACCCGAAATTTCAATCGTTGTAACCGATTACCGTTGAATCAGGACTAGAAACTGATCGTTTCTAGTATAGAAACTCTAGAAATTGTTCGTTATAAACGGCACGTCGTTATATGTGGTATCGTTATAAGTGAATTGCGCTGCAGATACAAGGCAGAGAGCACTTCGTTTGCGTAATAGTAATACGTACGACCGGGAACGCGAAGGGTGCCTAGATTTCAGAATGTTTCCAATTGTTCGATGGGCGTCACGTGATTTGTGGGCAACGTTTGCCCTTCAAGGTGCCAGGAGAACGTGAAGCGTCGATCGTCTGCAAGCGTCTGCAACCTTTGCTCAGCCGCCCTCTATGCCCTCTCCTACCCGCGCGGCAACGCACGCATGCGCAGGGTGTGCGCCATTAAACTGCACACTCCCTTCATGGTTCAAGTTGCTCCCTCTCTCAAATCTAGTCTCTCTAAGAACGCGCAATATCCGTGGCGCCCTCAAGCGGCGCACGGCAGTGCAGTAATGACGCGAGAGGTAACTGTCATTTTAGCGCTGCTTTGACAGCCCGGGCGACTATTTTTTATTCGAGTAAAAGCATGCTTCGGAGACGTTATTATTAACTGTCAGTTTCAGCTGTTCCAGGTTGCGGGGCGCTCCCGGTCGCCTTGAGGCAGCGACGCTGTCACAACTATACCCAACTTTCGATATTATTGCCGTCTTTTTCTTTGGTCGGTCCGAAACACGGGGTCGTACGGTTTTAATCTTGGATGGCGGATAAATTATGGCGTACGGACGCGCTTCTGTTCGAAGAGCCGTTCTTTCACTGGACCGGTCAAAGATTTAGTTTTGGTTATTTATTCCATAGGAAAAAAAAAAGTTATATAGTTTTATTGGCATAGTTTTGTACTGGACTGTCTCAGTCGTCACTTTTCCAGGTTGAGTAGACAGCGAAGAAGAAAAAACATGGAAGCACGGTGGTTTGGGGGACAAAGCGGACAAGCTGCCAAACTAACGTCCACTCAGAACTTTCATTTTTTCTTTTTTTCGATCACGATTTGCGTCAACGATCGCGAATCAGTAGAGCCGTCACTTGTTCGGGGTACAACCCCCGTCTCATTTTACTCGCTGCAACCCGACCATTTATTATTGGCTCGACCAGTCCAGAAAATCGGGTAGACATGGATATACCGCGGGCGCGCTCGGGCTCGAAAGCGGAATTACGGCCAATAAAAAATAGCGACATTTCGTATATCGCACCCTAGAGCTTCGCGTCACTGACGGGAGCTCGCGCAGTTACTTGGAAACATATGGATTGAGCCGGCGCTAGCTCGGCCCGGAATCCTCGGCGTATACGGCCTGACTTAAGTCGCAGTCCCATTGTTCATACGTCGTACAAAAGACACCATGTCCGCTGCAAACAAGATGAGACAAGTATCTGCGGACACACACGGCTCAAGGATGTTGGAAGCATGTTTGCTTCACACATGATTCGAACATGTCTGCGGACAGTGTTTGCATGATCAATGTGACAGTCATACAAGGAAGAAACGCACCCCGGACAGTGTCCGCAGACCGTCTTTTGTATTATGCATTCGCAGTATGACCGCGGCTCAAAGATTTCGATTGCAACTTGTTTATTAATTGACAACACGTATCTTTTTGTTTGTTTTTCGCAGCTTGGTGACACACAAGCGTCATAAACGTGACCAACATGGTGTGTTTGCTCGTGTCAGCAAGCAGAGTTCATCAAATGGCCAAAGAGGCTGAGGCTCGGGAAATTGAGGGAGGGGTGACAACACGAACGAATTATATGTTGCTACATATACGATTATATAATTATTTCGTCGATTCTAGATACGCTTTGAGGTATGCAGAAGCCTTGTCCAAGAAATCCATCTTGCTTTTCCTCATTTGTCTTTTTCCGGTCGACCCTTTTTAGACTTATGGTGAACATATTCTATACAACACCGACAAAGGAGGCAATATACTATACATTACTTAATTTTTGTAAAGGCCTGCTTCGCCATATATATTTACAGCGACACATATCTATCACGCGACTACCAGTCGCCCAATCGTGACGAATACACACACATATCAATCCCAATCGCTAAATGTCGTTGCTGAGACATATTCCCGCAATTACGATCGCCCCCTGCCGAAGTCGAGAAATATATAGCCCACAAAAATAAAGTCCTTTACAGCATTATATATCTATCCGTCACCGTGGCCGGTCGTGTCGGGGCCCGAGGCTCGCACGCCCTGCAGCCGCCTGGCACGGGCTTGAAAGCCGCGTTCCGGCCCCGAACGGAAGTTTAACAATCCCCCCCCCCCCCCCTCTCCTCCCCCTTCCCGCACACGCAGTGTTTACTCCTCTCGTTCGCTCCCGAGGGAACAGAGGATAAATGGCCGCCGACCTGAAAGCGGAGGAGGAAATATGGGAACAATAACTCCGTCGTCGGTGAAAGCCCTGTCTAACATAAATCGACTCGGAACTAAAACCAACGACACACGAAAGTGCGACAACAGCGTTGCGACGGCGGTCGAGGCTTCATCAAGTTTTGTCGGATTTTCGGATCCATCGAATGGGCACGATACAAAAGACGAAACAACTGGGTATGTGTCATCTGCTAGAGAACATATATCGTATAAGAGGTGCGATCAAGAAGGCGCGCATGAAAAATAATAAATGATCAAATAGAGATACCAACCGGGATGGCAAACGTGTGCAACAAAATACACCAGACAACTTCTCAGGCAAGTGCCGCCAGGGAAGCTGTCTGCGAACTACAAACGAAGGATAGCACAACATGCCGCCGCCCGTCAGAACAGATTGGCATCGTGGCGTTGTATCGGCTTTCATCGATTTGTAGTCCCAATACCACCGATGCTCTAAAAAGAGTCGTCAGGAAAGGCGAAATACGCGCAAAGATAGGTGCCGAATACATTTATCGTGCGTGACGGTGCCCTCGGAAAATAGCGAGAGTGGGAAGCAAAGCGAGGGGAGAGGGTATACGCACGCGGAGTTTACCGGAGAAAAGGTTCATTCAAGGTTTTCCAGGTCGGTAGATACCCTGCACATCACATCAGCACCGAATCGTCCGGCTGTTCGAGTGACATGCGCACGTGTCCACACGCAGTGACGTGGGTGGCCTCACTACGTGACCTAACGAGAAACGCAAGTCGATCACCTTCAGGTGTGACCTCCACCACTGGCGTCACGAGGGTCAGCGGCACCCGGGTCGGTGGCCCGCGGCTACACCCCCCCCCCGGCTCGTTGCGCTGCCCGCCTCGATCCCCCCCCCCCCGCCCCCGCTCTTCGCCCGCCACAATACCCCCCCCCTCTCGCGGCCCGCCGCGGCACCACCCCTGAGCGCTGCACCCGGGGCGGTCCGCCCCCCCCCTCCGCACCCCTTGTGACGCCACTGTCCTCCACGGCGGAAAGCGGGAACGTTCCACGGTGTACCAAAGCCGCACAATTGTCCCTCCCCAATCCACGAGATATTTGTGGCAGGCGTCCGAGCCGGCAACGTGCAATCTTCCAGAGAGAGGAAAATCCCCGATGAGCAGGCACTTCCCGGTCAGCCCAGGAAGAGGAGAGAGCCCAAAAGACGCTGCGCCCCAGCCGCGTGTCCAAGGGCTTAGGCCGCGCGGTCCGGGCTGCTAATCCGCTTACGGGAAGACCGCACGACCGACGGCAGCCACGGGCACACAAGAACAGCGGCTGCTGCTGCTACTCCTCGGGTCGTCATGCCTAAGACCCGGCGTCACGAGGACCTGCAAGCTGCGTCCCAGCGGCTCGCGTTGGTGCACCGCAGTGGAGCGTGCGTAGGAGGGACACAATGCGAATAACCCTTACCGAATGCACTGGTGTTCGTGTACGTGCCGTTTCTTTTTTTTAGGCGATAGCTTTACCATGTGATCCCTTCACTAACCTTTCTTGCTCGTGTTGGTCTGACCGCATGACGTCACGCTGCGTCATGATGTAGCATGACGTCACGGTGTCGCGCGACAATTTCCCCGCAAAAGTTTGCGGGACAATCGACGTCACGTGACCTGATGTAAATGATTACGATAGAAAGTGTTGCTCGTTAAAAGCCCCATCAAGTGCTACGGCACCTTTACAGGATTTGACACGATCATGAGATTTCGTCGTTGATGGGAATAATATCACTATTTCACGAACAACTTAGAAGACCTTCGGAGTGAATTCCTTTACAGAATCGGTGAATCAGCTTGCGACCTCAACTGCGAGCGTGCTCATCGGCGCGTGATGGCCGCCAATTCTTTTCTTTTTTTAAGGGACAGTCAATTTTACGCAAGGAGGGGCTGGCCGGTCAGTCACGTGATGGTGACGACAGATGATGATGTTCGCCCGATGGAAGTCCCCGGGAAGTCGAATAAGAAAAAAAACTAAAAGTTGTTCGATCCCGCTGGACACATTACGACGTTGGGCCTCCTTTTTCTCCAGAGACGGACCAATCACTTCAAATTTAACCATTGTCACGTGGTACACTCTTACCCAATGATAAGCGAGCTGTCAACGTGAGCCCCCTCCGACACTTCAACGGTCAAACCCAAATTCCTTGTAGAGTCAGCACATGCTTCCGCTGCCGCCTAGCTGGCGCCACACAGTTAAGTTATTGCGTCGATTAAAAGCGAAGTTTCTACACTAAGCGGCGAAATACGCCGGACACAATCACACCCGCTTAAAAGCCACAAGCGCGGACAGAAGTACCGCTGTTCCGGCGCTCCAAACTGAAGCCCAATCCGTTTGTTAACGACCGGGGTCCGAGTCGTCTTTGCCGAGCCCCGTTCGCGGTTGCACGAAGCCCCCGTGCGTGGAAGCGGACGACGACTCCCCGTTCATGCTATTCCGCGAGCGTATCCCCCCCCCCCCCCCCGTTGCGGGTCTGCAAGCAAACACCCAAGAATGCCGACCCAAACATAGGCAGATAAAAAAAGAAATGCCGACGCAACTGTAGAAAGATAAACTTTTCTAAAAAAATCTTACTTATTTCTAACAAAATCCTTCGTTACTTAACAGGGACGATAAATTTATTTTTAAACTACTTCCTCCTTAGTTTTCCTCTTCAACTCAAAAGTGAAATGAGAAACAAATTTGGTCGGGGGGGGGGGATGGTGGCTGAGTGGGTTAGCGCAATGTACCTCGGAGTTCGTGGTGCGAAAGCTTGCGCAGCAGAACGCATGGACCCTGCGTTCAATTCCCGCCCCTGACCGTTTCGACCTGGATGAGCATGAAACCGGCGTGCGGTCGTGTATCACTATATCTGTGTGGTGCGCGTTAAAGAACCCAGGTTAGCGGTCGTGCTGCACGGGCTCAATAGACCGATCTCACCAGCCAGTTTGACTACGCCACCGCTGCCGCAATGCATCGAGGGAACTTTAGTCTTTCTGCACGTGCGACAACCTAGCTGGAGCTCTGCGCGTGTGGAGCACGAGACAGCAGGAGCCCTCTCGTGCACTGCCGTTTGCCTCCTGTGAACTAAAGTTATGGCGGCGTCACGCATGCGTTGAACGCTTGGTGAGATCGGTCTATTGTTTATCTACACTGGGGAACGATGTCGCCATACTCTGGCAGACTAAATTCCTGCTGAATACAAAACAAACAACTATTTTGTTCGTAGTTTTTCACCGGAACTGGAAGTTCTCCCAGCCGTTGGACGGTCGCCGGCGTTTGCCGTCCGTGTTCCTTGCGTCTGATGCAATCGTCGATAAGTGTTGAGCTACAGCGGCAGCCCTCCAGTTTGCTGGTCGGCCTAATCAGCCCTTCACGACTGGCCAGAGCGATTAATTTTGCTTTTGCCGACGCAAACCAGAGTAATGCCAGATTGTAAACTTTGACGGTGTTGGTGTCGGAATGCGATGACCCCAAGCTTCCACCGTGCTTCTTAAGTGCACCATAGAACTTGTTATTCGCGAGTGATCAGGGCCTTCACGGCACCCACTGGCCACGAACAATAATTCAAGTATTCGTCGACAGATTGATTGTTCACGAGCGCATACATCCGAGTGACGCAGTGCTTGTGCTTGGGCACCGCGGATGCATTTTAGTGAAAAGGCGGGGATTTTTCGAAGGAAAGGAGGTTGAAACATTCCGCTACATTTTCCTAACTTCGTACCGAAAAGAAGGGTTTTGACTATCTACCCTCTTTCCTTTGGCCCACTAAACGATATGCGATTATATGCGGTGTCAGGTCAAGAACCCAGGGCGAGGAAAAGGAAGGCTGGGGAGGAGGAAGCAGATGGAATGCTCGAGAGGAGAGTTGGAAACATGCACCTTTCTCCAGCATTCCGCCTGCTTCCTCCACCCGAGTCCTTTCCCTCGCCCTGGGTTCTTGTACCTGCCACCGACTATAGTAAAATTCCAATCTAAAATCATTCATTCCAGTTCAGAATTAATATCATGGCTCCATCACATGAGTTGATTCTGAAAGTATTTGAATTGCTCCTGAAAGAGTGGCATTACTGCGGCTAGAGGCAGAGCAGTTCTTCATTCAGAAACTTGGAGGGAAAATTGCGAAGGTGCTGATTCGTTGCTTTGCGAAGTAGAAAAGGGCGGAAGTACGGTTGGGGACTAGAAAAGAAAACGTAAACTTTTCGGCGCACACAACACATCGCGCGATTGCCGACCAAAAACCACCGAAATATAAACGAAACAAAATCCTGATGGCCGACGACAACCCTTCAGGTAGCACGTGTATAGCGTGGCCCGCCTCTCGCCGAAAGCCCACGCGACCGTGCAAACGAAGCGAATATATTCTCCAAACGCCCAAAACCAGTCGACCGAAAAGAAAAAAGGAAGAAAAAAGAAGCTTAACAAAGAGGTTTCCGCCGTTTATCAGCCCTCCCGCCAGGTCGCACGCACGTCGGGCACGCCCTGTGCCCACACAAACAAACAAACCGACGGCGTCAGATCAACATCGGCGAGACAACAACCCGGAGAAGAGTCGGCCCATTAGTATGGCTGGTGGAGTGTCCGTGCCGCAGGCCTCGCCGTGCATTCCGGGGCAGCACGCACAGGGGAAAGGGGGAAGGGGCGAGGCAAGCAGCCAGCCGCGGGTCCCCGTGCTTTGCATTCCGAGCCTCGACGCCTGTTCTCTCAGATCCCCGCTCTCTCCGGTCGGCTAGGACCAGCCGCGCGCTGGCCCTAGCCGACCAGAGAGAGCGGCTCCTTCGGCCCCGCCAGCGCCGCACTGCAAGCAAGCTCCCATCCTCCCGTCCCTAAAGAGAAAAAGAGGAAGCAGTGGACGTCAAAAGGGCCCATTAGCCGCGCCGCTAAGTCGACTCGAGGCAGCAGCTAAGAGACGGCAACACGTCGTCGTAGACCGAGCCGGCCAAGCCGCGCGAGCTTGGGAGCGTTGGCCCTGTCGCCCGGGGCTTAAAACCCGAACCCCTTGGGCGCCGTCCCTTTCCTTCGTCTTGCTCGCTTACACACGTCCTTTCTCGCAGTTGTACATCCGACGTGATTTCCCATCGGGGAGCGCGCCCTGCCCGCGCCATTATGCAGCTTGCTACAGCGCCGCGTCCTGGCGCGATGTTGTCCCTCAGCGGGGCTGACGATGACACGCGGCTCGGGGCGTGCGACAAGAGCGGGGAAGAACCTGCCTCGAGAAGGGCGCGTACGCTCTCGTGACGCGCTATGCGTGTCTCGGGTTACGTGAGGCGTGCCCTCGAATGTTGGCTGTTATGTGCTCAGGTCCGGGCCCTTTGAAATTCGCCAACACGAACATTCTAAGGAAAGCAGCCAGAAAGAAGCGACTAATCGCGATGGGGAAATAATAAACAGGCAGTCGCCGTTTGACGGTGGAAAAGTCGAAATATGACGTACTTGGTCTGGGCGACAAGGAATGTCCAAGCATACCTACAATTTAAAGAAAAATGATAGCTGGGAAAAAAAATAGAGCTATTTGTCCGAACAACTGGAATTTAGCACGTTCGAATGGGCAAATAAAGTGATATGGTATTTTGATCCAACTCAGCTACGTCAGAATTCAACTTGACGGTCGTCGCGAGATGACAGTCTATGTGATACATTTTAAATCTCTCTCTCTCTCTCTCCCCCCTCTCCTCTCCTCTCCTCCCCACCCCCATGTTCTCACCCCAGGTTTTTCCTCTCACGCTTGCTGCTGCTTGCCCTTGATTTCTTTTTCCGAACCCGACTCCTGCGTCTGAATTCCTTGAAATATTTTAAGTAAATCAAGTAATCCCCATTGGTACGACGATTATATCGTTCGGACCGGCGGGTATATGACTCAATAATTGCAGTCGGAGGACTCTCAAGAATTTCCCCACATACAAACACGACTTCGTTTTGTACTTGAGGATAGTTCTATTTTTTTGTTTCCCCGTTTAAGCGGAGCGCAAGGTCGTCTGCTCCTTTTGCAGGGATTGTGGTCACGTCAGAACGCCGAGCTCTGATTGGCTCTGATGGAAGGATAGTGGGTACAGCTCAAAGCAAGCTGCCTCAGAGGTCTACCCACATATATCCCTCATTCAGAGCCAATTAGAGCTGAGTGTTCTGAGGTCAACACAACCCCTGCAAAGGTAGCAGTCAACTTGCTCTCCCCACTGGAATGCGAGTGATCAGCTTTTCGCTCGGGTCATGTAGGGATTTTCAGAGGCGGGAGTGGGTATTGCACGATCGGGTAACACCGGTTTCGGACGGCGGGTGCAGCTAGGACACGGCAAAGCACGCTCCACTGCGACCGGAATCGGCGCGGGGAAACGCACACGCGCGAAGAGGCGAACGACGCGCCGTCGTCCAGGAGGGGGCTCCGGCCTCGCCGCTGCATGCCCAATCTGCCTCGCGTTCTGCGTCGGGGCGAGCGCTCCCAGTCGTCGCTGGGAGACGGCTCGCGAAGCGCGAGGGTTTGCTACGCGGACAACTGAGGATTCGAATTCGCGGCGGCGCCCCACGACGCTGGGCTTAGGGGCGTCGAGTGCGGCGCATTCAGAAGTGCTATTTCGCACAAGCCGTTGCATTTGGGCGAAGAAATTTGGTAAAACGGGCAAATAGTCTCGTAATTTTACGGCTATGCGAAGGAAACTATCGCACTTAAAGCGCCGTTCACACTCTTGCGACCGAGTACAACCGAGAGAGACCAGACCGGTTTTTAGGACCGGATGCGCTATACAGCGGAGCTGGTCCTAAGAGATCGCAAGAGGCTTAAAAACCGGTCTGGTCTCTCTCGGTCGTACTCGGTCGTACTCGGTCGCAAGAGTGTGAACGAGCCTTAAGTGAGTAATGTCGCTACTTCTAGGTTTAACTGCGCTCGAGGACGTCAAATGCTCTGAACACAAATGCTTTTAAACATAACGATTATTATTTCTCGTTTCCAATGCATTACTAAAATCGAAACCATGCAACAACAAAAAGAAAAAAGAAAAAATCTATTTGTTTATTATTGTGCAAAAAAGCACAATATTTTTAGCCTTTTTCGCTGCAACCACAGTTACTGAATTTCGAGTGCATGCCACCTGTCCGAGACACGGAACTGCAGTAAGTACCCTTACCACGTCCTGCAGTCGCCTGCCAAACAACATTTGCCACTTTTCCACTCTGAACCCTCCTCACCAGAGACTGAGCTAAATATAACTGACTGAGCGGAAGTGTTATGAGTGCTACAACGTAACGAGAGGCAGGTAGTTTTCATGTTCCAACAGATTCATGTGTACAGATGGAGCGTTGCCCTTACAAAAATGTTTCAGGCAGTCTATAGAAATCGTATCCACATTTCAACGACTCTCAACTTCCTGTCAACTCACGTCGTATCTACAATTCTCAATGGCCTTTCTAAAGGCTTTCTTTCAACTGAAGTCTATAAAGTACAGACGACAGAAATGCTGTAGAGTTTCTATCTCCATGTCTCAATAGACTTTTTGCCACCACATTTCTATAGAATTTCTATATACTAGAATCGACAGAATAATAAGATGTGGTGCGGAGAAGCGACATCACACGAAGCTGGAGCGTCCTTGTGGAGGCTGCTTTTTTACCTGTGTCAAATAACTATCGCCTCTTGCAATGCTTTATAGTCGGAGATGCAGTTAACCAACCCTTACAAACAACAATCCGTATAAATTGTGTGCAAAAAAAAAATCTACAATTTTGTAATTTTTTTTTTTTGAATGGTTTTCGGTTAAGTGCCTTTCAAATGTAGGGTACATATAGCGCTGGAGCAGCCAACACTACTGAATTGCTACTGTTATGACTCAGTGCTCCGTGACGCGTGTATTTGTGATGTCTGCGTATGTGCACGCGGCAAGTGTCGAGTGCATGTTTTCATGAATGTATTGCCGCGAAGTTTTGCTCGCGCGAGTGTTTAGTCTAGCTTCACTTTATGTTTTTGCCTTCTCCGAGAGTTCTTTCCGTCTTTACAGGGACGGCTGTTGGATTCCACCGGAGTCGGGGGGCCCCAAATGGGGGCGAACGTGAACGCTGTAACGCTACACTTAGTTTACAGAACCCCGCGTTGGAAACGTTCTGTCTTGTGCATGTCTGCTTTTGGGATCTTTACTTCGGAGGTAGTTTTGCTCTGTGTATGTATAACTTCTCTGTCTACGTACGAATGTGCTTTCTATTGTTTATGACAGCTCTTGTGAGCTTTGTTTGGAATGTGTTCTTCTCGTGTATGCGCATGTTTTTTGGAATGTTCATATTTGCTTTGAGCTCCGAGCACTTTGATTAGTGCTAAGAAAACCCCTCTTGATTGGTCCTTCCATAACTTTGATTGGTGGACTGGAGGACCCGAGAATGCTGCTGAACTCAATATAAGCGGCCACCGAAGGGGCCCTTGGCTCCCGGATACCAAGCCCTGGACATCTCCCTGCTTCTGGAGGCCAACCTGCACGTCCGATCCCCTTCGGCTGTGGAGTCTTCCGCCCGCTAACTCGCAAACTTGGGACCCCTTCCGGCTGTGGAGGAGTTCGGCTCGCCCGCCTTTGTGTGGATCCTTGTTTGTCGAGTTCGGCTGTGGTCGGGGCACCCGCTGAAGGTGTGGTCGAGGAGGACGGCAGGGAAGTCGCCAGAGATAGAAGTATTTCCCCCAAAGTGTAATTTCTTATGTGTGTATTCTAATATTTAACTTTATGCCAGTTGTTTAATAAATCTTTATTTGGACTAACCGAGCCAAGTGTAAAAGCCCCATTTCTACGCGACAGTATCGTGACAAACCTCTAATTAATATTAAGATTTTAATTTTCTTTTGCGAAAAACAGATTTGTTTTTATTTGAAAGAGGATAAAAACGTTGATAAAATCTCTATCCGTTTTCTGTAGAATTTCGATCCAATCTCTATATACTAGGTTCTACAGAGTCTACGAGGAAAAAGCGGCCAAAAAGCTATCGTCCAGTGAACAGAGAAGTGAATACATTTTCTTTAGTATATCTGTAGCCTCTATACACTATTTTCTATAGATATTCTGCAAGAAGTGGATACATATATTTCTAAGGGTAATGAACTGTGTGCTCGAACAAAGCAGCGACTAGAAGTCGCAAGCGCGCACACGCGAGCCGGCTACTTCACACAGATAAGGCGGTTTCCAAGTCAGACCGTACGATGATGGTCCAGGTCATGTTTCTTTTTTTCTTTTAGAGCGCTAGCTCTTAAGAGCCAACTTCCAGACGGGACAACTTTTCGAGCAATTTCGGAGTTGCTGGCGCGTTGTTCCCTAGCTTTCCCTAGATCACTCGAATTGCTGAGATCGGGTCCGGCTCGAAACGGACGAGACACTCGAACAACTCGGAGACGTTTGAAGCGGCAGCAGCCAATCAGTGGACGCGATACTCTTTCACGTGACACCGTCATGGTGGTGACTGATGACAGCTAAAGATTTAGTTCTGGTTTGAAATGGATCCGGTTTTGAAAATAAACCGTTTCAGAAAGATTAGTCAGTATTCTCAACGCCATTCAAAGACTATGAAAAACACGTTTTTAGTGCTGTAGCTGTGCGTCTAAAAGTGCACAGTAATAAATCAAATTTCAATGATGATGATGGCAAGTTCTAGCACATTTGGTTGCTGCGTGTGAACGCGGCCGACCCGTGTTAGCTAGTGTTGCGACGTCAAGTTGCTGGGCGAAGTTGCCCCGTCTGAAGCGGGCCTATAGGCGCCCGTTTCCGGCTACGAAGCGGCGTCGCCGTCGGCGTAACCGCAAACGTCACATGACCTCCAAGGTCACGTGACCCCCAAGGTCACGTGACCCGCCTGGGCCATGTGGCCCCTGCAGAGTCACGTGACCCCCTTGCCACGTGACCTACCCCTCACCCCCGAGGTCACATGACGCCCCTGCTCAAGAGCTGCGCTCTAATTCGGCGTTACAGGGAGTTATAAACGGCTTTCATTTTTTCTTCTTCTTGTGTTTATGTAAAAAATAACTTCCCGCTCTCTAAACCTACACGAACAAATTTACTTTTTAAACTATGTGCGCGTTGCTTCCACCATTACGACAATGAAAGCTGGGTGCCTTTCTTTTCTAGACGTAAACGGAGCGAGCCTGCGCGCTCTCCCACCTCTACGGCGCCATCCGACGCCACCTGAAACCCAGGTGCACTTGATCTGTGAAGTCGTCACAATAGCGGGCCGAGTCAACGCCGTCAATAAACACACAGCGTGGCAGCAGCGGCGGTCCGAGTGGCCCCGGCCCAAACCCATCGACGTCTCTTCGAAACAAGTTGGAAATGAAAAAGCGGGCAGGAATCCATCAATGCCAGCAGTAGCTCGCGTGGGCTGCAACCTTCATCTATCCCCGCACCCCTCCGGGAAGCGACGATCCATCTTGCACTCTAAACGGGATACATCTCAAGCTCTCGCTCCGTACTCTCAGCGATAGAGAAACGTCAAAGCGAGCTAAAAAAAAACACACACAGAAATACAAAGGAAAGAAGAAGAAAAAAATGAACGCATACACGACGTAAACCGCGCACAATCAAGGTGTTTTGTAACCCCGTAACGAGACGCCATGCACAATCGCGCGGCCGGAGTTCTGCGGCGGCGTTTTAGGCCAACACTGTCGGACGACCCCGACTGACGCGCCAACTTTACTTCCCCCCCCCCCGCCGGGGTTTCGGACGGCGGGCGGGTGGGAGGAGCCGTTTTCGGGTGCGGCGGGACGTGCGCCACCGGTCCGCGAAATAAAGGGTCTTTGTTCGACGGCGCCGGAATTCGCTCCACGTCCGGGCACAGGCAGCGAGCGAACGCGACGGGACAGCAAAGCGGACGCCGGCAGCGGGTCGCAATGAAATCAGGACCGACGAGGACCGACCTGTTTAGAGCTTCCTGGAGGCTTCGGGCTTCTGCTGTTTCTAGTGGCGCCCGCGGGACGACAAACAACGGGTCGCTACGGCGACAGTCGGTCGCCTTTCGCGAGAGAACGGCAAAAGAGGCTCTGGGGTTTGGAAAATCGTTCTATATGTGAGATATCTAGAGGGGGAGGGGGAGGGATCACTTTCAAGATTCAAGATCTATAGATAAACTACATTCGCAACTCCAAAGGAGGAACTTCCCAGCGGAAAAGACGTAAAAAAGAGGATCTCAGATCTACCGCCCCGTCCGAGTGTGCAGCGAAATATTTGACGGCCTGGTGGCCAAAGCATGAACCAGAGGAAAGGGAATGAAATGCAAGCCATGCCTTTGAAGTTCCGGTGTTCAATGTGTCGGTACACCTGCCTCGCTTTAATTTCAGGAGTGGCGAGGGGACGCCTTTTTTAACCGGACGACTTCCGCCCTGACGAAATTTATGAGTGAACATTTGAGAATGTGGCGGTCGAAAATACCACCAGTGACATCAAATGTAGCTTTAGGTTTTGTCCATATTTTAGATATACGTGAGCAATGGATCCCTGGTTCTAGTCATCTACGGACAGACGTATAATCCCAAGAGATGCCCCACCCCTGGAAGATAGCCCAACGCTACTTTTGGCTTGATTCACTATATTGTTTTAAACACCGAAAGATAGCCCACTCCTAGTAATAGTAGCGTTGGGATCAATGATGGCCTCGGCGTAAATGCGGCTAGTTAGCTAAGGCGAGATATAAGCAAACGTTTTCTGACTGAGAAATACAGTCGTCTTTGCTTTGTTGCCCCTCGCCAACGTAAAAGCTTGAAGGGACAGGACCTAAAATAGCAATTTTTTTAAATTTTCTTGATTGTACATCGAAAGTTAGCCCATTCCATATTTTCACCCAATTTGCTCTTGATGCCGAGTGGGCTATCTTTCAAGATTTCACGGTAATCACATTTTACCAGCAACCGTCCTGGTGAAAAAATGCTTAACGATGGCATACCGATTTTACTGTTCTATACATATAATAAATTGTTTTTGTTTTCTTCTTAGCCCGGACTTTAGACTACAGTGCGCTAGAATATATCGTGTTCAGGTTGCATATATCAGTTCGAAAAGGATAAAACCGAACGTTCACCAGCACAATTCCAGATGGTGCCGGTACAGTAACCAATTTGCATTTTTATAAACTGGGGACGCTCTTTAATGGTTTTCAACTTATAGCCACAGTGCAAGAGAAGGCCTTAAGACCGGGGTGAATCTCAAAACGTCCTATTCGCATTGTTCTCTTTCTCAATTCGCCCATTCTCATTTGGACCTTTTTGTTTGAACCTCCCCAAAACATTCAAAGTATTTCTTTTTTGTCGCCTTCAACCTTTTTTGCATTTGGTCCCGTTCGCACTACGACCGAATGGCAGGTGGTTCTCAGCCCTGCGTTGGGTCCAACGGCTCGTAACGTACGCAGCAGTCCATTTTAAGGAAACAATATATACGAGTATATAATTTGGAGTGGAGGGTAATCGCTCCGACTGCGCCCTACGCGGACCGAGAAACGGGGGACATACGCAGCCACGCTCTGACACAAAAGAGCATTTCGGTGTTTTATTGCCCAGCGCCCGCGACAAAATCCGGACAACCCCATCAAGCGGGTCCTGACCCTTGCTGCATGTTTCAAGAGCAGAACGAACGTATTAAAGGAAAGCCCTTGTCTGTCTGTATCTTCTACCAGTCCGAGTTTTCTCTCTCTTTTTTTTTTTGCGCTGTTATTTTTTTTTACGCATCAATAAATCGTTTAGATTTCTACGTATTCAAGGAATCATTAACCATACCGCGGGACCAAAGCACGTGTGCGTGTGTATGCGAGCGCGCGCGTGCAGGGTAGTTTGGGGGGGGGGGGGGGTGGGGGCGGACTTGGAGGAGCTTCGGGGATACGCGAAGGGTGTAACGAGAATGGACCAAAATTCGGCGGGCCTAGCTGAAAAAGGACGTTTTGAGAATGGTCCTTTTGAGAAGGTACAAATGATAAGTTCGAAACGAGAACAGGCTCAAATGATAATCGCCCTTAAGACCGAGCTCCTTGTTTCGAAATACGACACCCTCATTCGACCTTGCGAAAACCAATATGTAGAAAGATCACCGGCGTATAGCCTTAAAGGGTAACTGCAAAGAAAAAAGTGTTTTTTAAACAGCCTAATTGGGACCAGCATGTCACAAAACAAATCTTCCGCGAAAAAACAAATTTTTTCTAGCAATATTTACGCCACAGAACGTAATTTAGTCGGAGTCCCAACCTCTCCGCATTTGAAACTCCCGCTCTTTCGACGCCCGCGGAGTGGCTGGTATACGTCACTCCGTGACGTCTAGCAGAGACTCTGTGACGTGTAATAGGAACTTTGTGGCGCGCGATTCAAAACGGGTGAAATAGCCGCAAACTAAAATCAGTCCTGCGCAATAAATATTGCTGTAAAAAATTTTGCTTTTGGCGGAAAAATTGTTTTGTGACATGCTTGTCCTAATTAGGCTGTTTAAAAATACACTTTTTTTCTTTGCAGTTACCACTTTAAGGTGAAATTTCGGTAGAAAAACGATTCCAGAATTTTACAAGATGTCTCATCGCAGAGGGACGTGCAACCGCTGATTAACGCATTCACAGAAGGTGCAACCATTACAGCGACAAGAGTCTGCTTTAAAACAACGAACCAGCTACTATCGGATAATTGAATCTGAATTGAACATACTTTATTCAGACAAACGTCTCGGAGGACAGTGCAAGAGGCAACTAGAGAAGCCTGACAAGGGCCCATCCCCCTGCACAGTCTATCAGCAAAATGTACAGTCAAACGAATCAGAAACAATTACACCATTACACAAAGACAAAGTGACATATACAAAATGTGATCTAATGAAACAAAAACACATCAAAATACCAACATAGATTATGTTACACCAAGAAGGAAGAAGGAAACTTTTTAAGGTAATTTTAGCACTAGAAGCGATCCAGTGCCCGCACGATCAAGCGCGACGACTCGGCACTGCTGTCGAAGTTCGGCTTCTCTGGAGTGACACACAGGATGTGGGAAAGCCAACCCTGCGAAAGTCGAGCACTGCTTCACGACAGAGCTCTCTTTCCGTTTAAAGGGAAGCTCAGCTCAACCAACACCTTGTAGATAAGAAAGCCTAACTGCTGAATTTTCCTGCATCAGTAGAAGGTCACCGTAGGCCAGAGATTGGGCACAACGGCCTCATCGTTCGACTGGAACTAGTGTCCAATCAATGAGAACACGACTCCCAGCCGAACACTGACGCCGTAGTTGTGTCCAATCTCTGGTCTACGGTGACCTTCTCTACTGACGCAGGAAAATTTAGCACTTACACACTTAATGTATTTTACGATCGAAAAGTGGTCGGACCGCTCAGCAAAGCCTGCTCGGCGAACAAAAATGCAAATTCACCAGCCTTTTTTCTTCCTCTTTTCCTACGGGAACGATTAGGAAGCTTGTTCATGGACGAAATTATAATTTCAGAGGCTATGACCAGCCCCCTTGCGCTCTAGATTACCACATGACTCCCTTTGCAGTGTGCAAGCGGACCGGAGTCGCATAGCGTAAACGGCTGGCAGGTTTTGGCTTCGCTCAGAGAGGAGGGCAAATGGAGCCCTCCCATCTCCTCGCACGTGCTTTGAGGCCTCCAGCAAACAGCTTCATCATGACTTTAAAGCGCTATACGTCAAACAGTTTCAATGGGCATCTGCGCATTAGCACAGCGCCCTCACTGCCAATGGCTGAACCGAGAACGCAGAAAACCCAGGATGTTAACGCGTCCATCACAAACGCAACCAGTACCGGGCTGTTACGAGCTGTGCACGCGATAGGGCGTTGAAGTGCCGCGCCAACCCCAGCGATTCACGCGTCCATTGAGATCCCCGCACTGGCTCCGAGAATGCTCCTGGTAAGTGCATCTTGCCCGTTCTCCCCGCGGACACGTTCGGCATACGGAGCACTCCAAAGCGAAACGACTTCCTCGCGAGCGAGCTGAACGCTCCCCACCTCGGCACGCTCTCTCACGGCCGCCCCTTAGAACTCCCGCCCAGAAATAGGCGCTTCTTTGTTGCGGACATTGAAAGCGAAGCCGCAGCTAGTACACACGGCGACGCTTCGGATAAAAACCGCGCGGCTTATCTGCCCCGCGAGCCCAGGGGAAGACGGGGTGGGGTGTGTACGGCGCGGCAAGGGCCGCGGGCGGACAAGCGAGTCATCGCTGGACGGCCATTCTTGTCCTCCGCAAAGCGGGCAGTGTCTGGGCGTTATCGGCGCGGAGACAAGCGGATTCGGCCAACGCAGAAGTCCGGCGCGAACCAACGCGAACGGCCGACGCAGGGAACCGCAGGACCGTCGCGGCGACGACCCACTTCCAAGGGCGTTCACGTCCTTGGACGGCACTGTCCGCCGCATCCGCGCTTCACCCAGCGGGCAGATGAAGATATGCCGCCTTCTCGCCAACCGCGGAAGATGACCGCGCGCGTGGAATTCCTAGCGGGGTTCGCGGCGCGAATGTGATCTCGGACAATAGCAGTACTATAATGGCGCGGGAAGAAATATTACGGGGAGAAAAAGAGTTACTGGGCGCTTGTCTCGCTCCGCATAATGCAAAAGAAGCCAGTCTCCAGCAGGTGAGTAATGATGAGATGTGAAGAGAGGAAGCTCTATAGATGTCTCGATAGCGATCAATTAGAAGCGCTCACGCTGAAGAAGAAAATAAACTTACCCGTCTAAACGTTACAAAAGGATCGCGATTTTTTTCCTTCTTCTAAACATTTTTTCGTCGGATTAGAACCCTTAATAGTAGAAGCACTGTAATCAGCCATTTCTTTTCTTCTTTTTTTTTCTTCTTTTGTACTCAAGGTGATCCCGTCTCTACACGCCATGACCACAGAGACAATAAACGAGAGACGCAACGTTTTCCAGACGAGCTGGCCATCCTTTGTTTTCGTATACATATACGTCAGTAACGCGAAATCCATTGGCATCTTTTGTCTTTGAGCTCTTTTATCACTTCATCGGGCGAGTTAACAGCGTTCTCTGGGCGTGCCGGATTGTCTGCCTCCTTCGCACGCTGCCTCTTCGGAAAATCCTCGGATCGCCTCGGTTGCATCTTTCCTCTTTATTGGCAAACGTAGTGGCCCATTGTTTTACGCAGTGTCTCGCGAAACCGGCAGAAGAACAACGGACATCGGCGATCGTCGTTGCGGTGATTACCGGGAGCGTGCGGCGACCGCGAGGCGTTCCACGTAGCGGGTAGGCCCCACAAAGCAGGCGCTTCTTTGTCACGGACGACCCAAATTCCCGCCGTCTTTTGCTCGGTACGCGAACGGGCACGCATAGCACACGAGGGCGCGAGATCACGAGTCGGCAGCGGCCCGACTTGTCCACGCATGCGCCGCTGGACGTCGGGAACCTTGTAACACCGGTCGGCCGGCGCGTAATGGCGGTCTTCACCGAGGGCTTGTTGCCCAACACGCCTTCTCCCGTGTCGTGCTGCGAAGATGACCGAGCAGGACGAGTTGCGTGAGCGGGGGACGGGAAGGAGAAGGCACGAGAGAGGACGGCGATGGAGTTAGCAGACGGCCGTGTGTTCGTCTGC
Source organism: Ixodes ricinus (assembly GCA_037355805.1). Classification (NCBI taxonomy): domain Eukaryota; kingdom Metazoa; phylum Arthropoda; class Arachnida; order Ixodida; family Ixodidae; genus Ixodes; species Ixodes ricinus. The sequence continues at coordinate 12,590 of JAZHYW010008604.1, read as the reverse complement.
TTCTTTCGCAGGGGCTGTGGTGACGTCAGACCGCCGAGCTCTGATTAGCTCTCATTGATAAGGATAGTTGGTAGACATGATGTCAGCTTGCTTTGAGGTCTACCCCCTATCGCTTCAATCGTAGCCAATCAGAGCTCGGCGTCCTGACGTCACCACAACATCTGCGAAAGAAGCAGACGGACTTGCGCGCCGCACTGGTTCGAACCGAGCAGCCGAAGAACACGAAGTGGTATGTCCGAGTACCGTCAACATGGTTTGACATGGTTTCGGATGGCACAAATCCGTTTCTCGCGCTATCGTGACACGATCTGCTACAAATATAAACCTAAAGGACGACCTGCTTATTCGGGAAAACTGGGATTACGACTGAATTCCTACTTTAAAGGGGCACGTAAACGAAAAGTTTGCATTTTCATTTCTTTGTTTAGATGGGGTTCATGGTAGGCCGGTCGCCCAGAAATACTAGCCTAGACTAGTGTTTCTGGGCTGCAGGCGGAAGAAGTCAAGAAAAATAATTTTAAAACGAATGAACAGATTTCAAAATTGCGTCTGGTGGCGGTCTGCGAAGCTCCGTTGGAATGCCGCGACGTCATGAGTTCCTAAGAAGTAGCGCCACTTCGCGACAATATGGTTCTCTCGTGGAGTTACTTAGTCCTGAATGTGACTTGGCGGAGAAAGCAGACAAGCTGAGACTGCAGCCAAAGCTGCAAGCGCGAGAGCTAGCCCGCGCTCCTGGCTTCAAGAGATGCATTTCTAGCGCGAGCGCTCGATAGTTCTGCGGAATAACGCTTCAAAGCAGCGACCTCGAAATCCCATGGTTACGGCATTAGCTGCGGTCTCAGCGCCACAGTGCTTCTGCAACGTGCATTATACACCATAGAGATCGTCGTTCTTTGCAGACGTTAGATGCTTGATCTGACGATAAGGGGACCTCTGTCAGGCCAACCGTACGCCATTGCTGCAGTAGGTACTGACGGTTATTTTTACTTACTGGTTGCCTCGAGCCATTACTTCTGCGATGTGAAACTAACACGGTGAAGCGAACGCTCGTGGCACATAATATACCGGCATGGCCGCACATGATGTTACGGGCAAGCTATGTATATAGGCCATAGGGCATACAGTCCTCGGATATTACCACTAAGCGAGATTGTCATGCGTTGACGCCACCAAGCGGCAAGGCTAGCAACGACAGTACCCTTGAGCTTGCGAGTACTATTGACGTCACGAGCTCGATACGGATTGCGCTTCCCGCTGGTCGGCTTTGAAGAGAGGGGTAGAGAGCCCGCGCTCACGTCCTTTCGTTTCCGTAGCCCTTTAAGGGTGAATGGAGTATATAAAGGCATCCGGTCCAAAAGTCTTCGAAATGCCAGAAAAACAAAAATATAACGCTACAAAAAAAATGTAGACGATTGGTGAACAAGTTACAACATCATAACGAGCATCCTGGATCTACAACGCGGGTGAGATTCAGTGAGGACAGTAATATTGCCGCGCGCGCAGCTGGCCAAGTAGGCAGCGCGACCGTGGCCTAACCGTTATCGCGCTTGCTTCCCACGCGAAGAGCCAGGGTTCGATTCCAGGGGGTGACGCGTCTTTTATTTATTCTTGCAATTTATTGTTCTGGTACATTCGAGTACTCTGTTGCTTGTTCGAGGTACGAATGTTCTAGTCGCCGAAATTTCTAGGTCGATAATTCCAGACGCCAACGCGTGTAGATAAGGGGCTCTGCGTGGCGATCCGAAGTCAGTCACGCGACTCTCGCCCCAGCGTTCCATCCTGCTGTTTCGCCGCCAACGGCGCCTGCGACGCTATTTTTTTTTCTATTCTGTTTTTGGGCACAAGTTCGCCACATTAAACGTTTATTTATTCCTGTTTATTTATTGTTCTTTTGGTCACCACCACCTGTGACAATATGTATGGTGGCCGAGAAAGTAACCGAGCTGTAAGGCCCAACCACATTAGACGTTTTTCACGAGTTTCGTCCGCGTCAGCGTCTCCTCATGTCAGCGCGCGGCGCTCCGTGCCGATATCTGTCCTGGCCAGATTTCGGCGTCGGCCCGCGCCTCGCATTGTTGTGGGCGACCTCGAGCGACGCGCGCCGACGCTGACGCCGGCGAGGCGCGTGAAAAAACGCGCCATGTGGTTGGGGCTTTCATCGCAACCTCTACGGGTAACCTTCTTATAGCTCGCCAGTGAATATAGTCACTTCAGACGACTGTACTATCATGCTTTGAGCCCCCAGTGCGAAACCATAATCATTCTTCCTTCATTTAACGAAACATGGAAGCCAGATAAGCCACAAGGGGTACTGCCCTCGCAACAGCGTCATTTAATCAAAGCAGTCGTTGAAGATTCGACGAAACGGCTTCCCGCCGTGGCACGTTTATTATGTTCGCTCACAAAATGTACCATCCTTTTTGAACTTCCGAGGTGAACTGTAGCGTGATCCCGAGAGAGAATCAGATCTCTGCGAAGCGTCGAGTGACCGTCCCTCTGCCGGGCTCAGTTCCAGGACGGAGACAGCTCTTGTACGAGACAACGCGAGCGAATCCCGTGTTCCTGAATAACGCATGCAAATGGCCGGTCCTTAAAAGGGACCGCAGCTGCCTGTCTGGTCTCGGGGGAGCGGATCTGACTGAATGTTTCGGTTAGACTGAGGGATACATGTTTGGCGTCAGTACGGTAATGATTATTGAAGGTCGCATTCTGGGCGCCCCCCCCCTTTTTTTTTATTCCTATTAATTTGGAAGGAAGAAAATCAGACTGAAGAAGGCGCACGAATTAAACTCAAAAGTTCTAAGCATACCCGCTGATGAAAGTAGAAACCCTATCAACAACAACGCAAAAACAAAATACGTTTTAAGTGAAGTTGTTTAAGAAAAATTCGGCAATCGATGCAAACTGGCCACGAAAGTCAGCATTACAGGCGGTAAAAAAAAAAAGTTATCAATCACTAAGCAAGTATTCGAACTTACGGTTCGAGGATAAGCGGATAGTACCTTAAGGGATTGAGTGTAAATTCATTGTCCAGGTGATCGCTTCAGAACGTTTGAGCACACGCCGGACTGAAGTCTAAATTTTATCCATATGCTCTCTAACCTCAATTTCTGATAAACACCCAGTTGTGTCGACAGGAATCAGGTTTGGTACTCTGTAGATTCATTGCTTTTAGTATTGGAAGCCATCTCAATCGAAGAAAACTAATGGAACGAGTTTAAGTTTCAAGTAAAGTGCAACACTGGGGTACTAAATCAAATTGCTAATACTTTTGGTTTTCTTTTTGGCCGCGCAAAAAAAGATTTGCTTGTACACGGAACAATTTCTTTGTCAGAAATACCCATAAGAAACGTAAACGCAAGCAATGTCCAGTTCCTTTGTAAAGAAATAAAATAAAACAGGTGAATATTACACGAGACAAAACACAAAAAATGTGGCGTAAAAAGAAAGCGCGTGTGCGACAGCGTTTGAACATCATCATCATTAACGTTAAGAAGGAAATATGGTGATAATGATGATGCTGGGCGCAGTCACACGACCATTTTAGCTAAAACGTTCCTGCGCCGTACGAATCGGTATTCAAGGTCACAAGAATGCGACTCCCACCGCGACCCCGCACCATTATCGTCATTTTGTTGAACGCAAAATGTCCCTGCACTCAGTCCACTTCAACGATGTGGTTGCACAAAGACCCATTCACCGGACGGGCACAGACGTTCCCCACGTCAAAGTATTGAAAGCAGACAGCACAAGGGCCATTTCGCGACGAGCAAAGCCCCTCCGCGATGCGCTTCGAGAGGCGCACAGCGAGAGCCGCCGAGCAAATCGAGTGCTCTTGGATGCGGGCGCGCTTCTGCGGGAACAAATGCCCGTCGGCCGAAAAGGAAAAGATGCGCCTGCAGACAGAGAAAGGCCCGGCAAGAGAGAGAGCGGCTGGCAGTCGGTGCAACGCCGCAATCAAAGGACGACTTTACATTCGATCCAGCGCCTTAAACCGTAGTCGGGCATGCAATCATCCGTGAAGGTCCAATAGACCCTTTGCAGCACAGCCGCACTTTGCGATGCCATCCCACAAAATACCAATCAAAATAATAAAAAAAAGACGCTCCCGCGACAAATCGCTATCTATACGACTTCACGAGTGCCGAAGAGTCAAACCCGCGTGGAAAGAAATTTCAGCCATGGATGAGCCGCAACTCCAACACGCTCGCGAAACAATAAGGTTCATGCCATTACCATAAAAGCTAATGGTACGAAGTTCCAGTTAATGTCCATTGAAGAAACCGGTGCTGTGGTAACCAAATCATCACACCCAGACTCCCAATTTGCGCAAATCGGGGGCTTTGAGACAACCACCGGGAAACCATCTAAGAAATTCACGCCTCAGAACATAGAAATCGCTTTCCATTTTGCCCCGCAGCTCGACATACATATTGGTGACGTCTGTTAGTTCTGTACAAATTGCTTTAGAACGTCCCAGTGCGAGCTCATTCTAAATACAACTGCCACCGATCACCTCGTAATACAATAAACCATGCACCCGGGGCGACAAGACCGAGAAGCAACTGACACGACTCGACTATACACTGTCGACGCAGACGCAGTGTGTAACTCGTGTGCCCAGATAATGGCGGTTCACAGCCTCAGCAATCAAAGATGGTAGCCTCTCCTCTCCTCACAAGGAGATTACTGGATGGGCCTATAATTCGTTTCACAAGAAGTCGGAGTGCAGCCGACGAGCCGATTGCGTTAATCAATCAGTACCGAGAACGCAACGTCACTTTCTCACGGCGTGCATCGTCTTTCTGTGGGTGGCTTATTTGAATGATTGGATAATTGATAAGTGCGCAGAAAGCGTGCCACGGCAATACGCGTTTAGTCTTTGGATACGTGCGAGCTCTGATCGAAAAATTCTGGGACTGATTTAGTAGCGTAACAAGAGAAGGCAGAGCAGGGATCCGCGCGCAGCAGTCGAAGGAGAGGACTTTCGTGTCCCGTTATACCAAAGGGCGTCGCGCTCTCTGAACTTCACGTTTCATCCCTCGTTCCGACAAAAACATTTTTTTTTTCTGAAAAACCGGAATGTATGTTTAAAAAAGCTCGAAGGACTGTTCAAAATCATATTGTTCCGATCAGTACTTGCACGGACGCCTTATACCTGATTGTGTCGTCTCGCCTTTGCGCTCTGGTCTAAATTAAAACGAAGTTCTGTTGTAAAGCCGGTTCTGGCTGGCTGGCTGGCTCAAAATCGTAGGGCCGCGGCTGATGACCCCTTTCGAAAGACCGCTCTCTGTTGGCAGTTGTGCAATCCCTGCACAATGAAGGACTGAAACCGCAACGTCACGGACACTTTATGCGTTTCGTTGGATTCGACGGCAAAAAAACACACCCACGGAAAAAGGTGATGAGCGGAGTGACGTTGCACTGTCGATGCTATTTGATTGGCTCGTCGGCTTCTAGCGTTGATCGCGCTCCGACGATCGCTATCTCATAAAAAGACTCCCACGTTCCACGATGTCAGCTGTTATGTCATTGTGTGGTAGTTCCGACCTTCTAATGATCGACACGTGAATTTCGAAAGGGGTCTATAACGCAGCAGAGAACAAAGAAGGACGAGTGAAAGATCAAGCTTCCCATACTTGGTTTTATTTTATGTTGGGGTTAATTTTTGAGGGCGGCCGACGCTACGAGACAATGGCGACGATCAAGCATTGACAAAGCACAACGTCACGCCGTTCGTTATCTTGCCGTGGAAATGCACCCGTACCTTACGTTTTTAGCGTGCGTATCCGTGTTTGTATCAGTTCCGCCCTTAACTGCGCTCATTTATGACGAAACAAAGTACAGAGTACCTTCATACACAAACGCCTTTACCGAGTGATGACATTTCAGTCATTGTACCACCTAAATGTCCACTGTCCCGTACGTTGTTTTTTTTTTTTAGTGCTTACAATTTGGCGAGGTCTAGCACGAACGCATTGGCTAATACTCGGATGCCGCTGAAATCGGTGCACCCACTTTTCCATGACCGGCAATGACGTACTTGTTGATCACTGGGGAGTGCAAACTTCGCAAGAAGCGAGAGGAATGCGAGACCATTTGAACTATTTCACACGCCGCGAGTTCACACACACACGTACACGCAGAAACTGTCCCCCAATAACAAAAGTCGACCCTCGAGCGTCGGGAACAGAAGGCTTTGTACGCGGATAGTGTCGTCGCCCGCTGCGCGGTGAGCTTCAACAACAACAAAAGTATATATATATTTGTTCTTCCGCCTCTTCGTTTTATTTCGGCGCGTGTAGTTGGGTTCTGGGCGAGCGTGGGAGTGAAGGGGAGACGCAGGAACCCGGTCGGGAAACAATGCCAGACCAATCAAGCGGGGAAGCAGAAGGCCGGACCGTTAACGCCAGCCAAGGCCGAGCGAAGGAGAGCGGTGGCGAGACGGCGACGACCCAGCCGAGCCGCGCGCATCCTCGGCACCAGGAGCCGCTGGCGGCAGGAAACCGGCGTCCGCCGTCGACAGGTTCCCCGGGAACAGACCGAAAACAGAAATATCCGCAGGCAGCCGTAGAGAGGGACGAAGGAGAGAACGGTAGCCGAGGAGACGTGATGGGCCTGCCAAATCCGGTGCAGTTTTAAAAGGACGAGCTGGTCGGGGTCCAACGGGCGACGGCGACCCGCTGGGCAGACTACGCCGCCGAGGGGAACACGGCGGCTCTCTTCGGCAGGCTCCTTATCGTCGGAGATGGTCTTCGACGATTCGCACTGCTGAAGACATGCGAGCGGAAACAGCGGAGAAGGAATATCCGCGTTTCCAACATCGCATTTCGAGAGTCGCTCACACGTCGTCTGGACATGCTGTAGAAGTACGAGCGAGACAGCATTGGCGGAGGCGAATAGAGGGTGTGCCGCGTGGACCTGTATATCACGCTCTATACGGATCACGCACAAATATTTGTTCTATGCGCAGGACTTTTTTCCGACTTCATGACAATCTTGTTGACTTCTTTTCAGCTGACTCGTAGGATAACTACTCCAACTTACGGCGTACTTTCTAACAGAAAGAATCCACCCTTTATAGGCCTGTTTGTTTATTCCATTCATTCCTTAACGACAAACAAACAAACGCGGAGTGCACGGGTGAAACATTTCCTCTAAAGCCCGCTAAAAACACAAAAACGGCGGGGAAGAAAACTAAAAGCGTACATTGCGCACGCGACACCATTAGTGACAACACTTTATTCGCCGACACTTCATTTACCAAACGCCACTGCCGCTAAGGTTAAAGAACAGACACAAACCATGTGGTACGTCGCGGTTCGGCTAAATGGATGGGAAGGGAAGACTTCACACGCCGCGGAAACCGCACTCGCGCAGGGTTGAAGACCCCTGCGGGACAAACCGACGGGAGTCCTCTTAAAACATGGCGTCATGTCTTCCGCGAGAGCAGAGTGCATGCGCTACATAAAAGATGACCGCAGAGATGTCAAGACGTTAACAATTCACGAACAGGTGGAGGAAAGGGAAGGCCCCGACGCAGGTACCGCACAGACAAAACGACCGAGATCACGCTCGGGAATGCGCAAAGAGCGTCGCAGCGCTTCATTCTGTCGCGATTCGAGCGTGTATCTCTCTCTCTCTCTCTCTCGTTGTGTGTGTGCGTACGTGTGCGTGTGCGTGCATGTGTGCGTGTGTGTGCACACACGGCGTGGCACGTATGCGTTCCAGGCACGTTTCCGACTAAAAAGAAAACGAAAAAAAAAAAAGACAAGCAGCAACTTTCAAGCGCAGGTCTCGCGGAGAACTTGCGACATCTTTAATCTCGCACGCCCCGACCCCGACACTGCGTGATATTCGAAATTACCACGAGGCGCAGCAAAGAACTTCGTGACCTCTCGCCGCGCGGTCGTGTGTCGAAGGAGAGAGACACGACGCCGCCTTTGGTGTCCCGACAGGGGAAGCGAGGAGACTCTGCCTGCCGAATGAATGCGCGGCCGGTGTTTGCATCTACCCGGTCATTTTTCACGAAGCTTCCGCCCGACGTATATATGCGAGGAACATGCGTGAGATCTCCACCCGACATTCCGCCTTATCATATTGAAATTTCGGTGCACGTGAGGCATGGGTGCGCATCTGTCCAACACCTCCCTTAGGAAAACCAAGGCCGTAGCGCTCTCCTCGTGACGTCGCGAAGGAAGGCCATCGGGGGCGCGCGGCGAAGCGAAGACAACGCGCGTGGATCGACCGTCATAACGCGCTTTTAGTCACATACACCTGTCTTGTTAGCTAAAATGAAAGCTGCACATAGCAACGGGTCTCGAAAACATTTTATTACACGGGCAAAATATTACACCGCTAAATAATCGGGATGAAATGGTACGGGGTAGGCGTATAAGAGAAAACATTGAGCCACGCAATAATTGCTGTAGGAATGCATATTTTACACAGAAATACTTCGACAAAATGGCGAGACACGCAGTGATTGGACACAGCAAAACAAATCACAGTTAAAAATCAGGTAGACATAGTCAACGCGGACACGGCTAGACAAGTGTCACTTACGATCATGTAAGCGATGTTATCGCGTGCAGTCACTGAATTCTTGCATCATACTCCGGCCACTCGGCAAAAGTAATGTAATTTCGATCGAATGACAATATGGGGTCGACAAATCAGCTTGCGACGTTCATATAATCACTGAAGACCTCGATCTGATTAAGTCCCATATCATTTAATGAAAATATATTAACTTTTCCGTGTGGCAGGGGTACTAAGCTTACTATTTACAGTCAACTTATTTACTTCTCCCTATGGGCTCGAGCTGCCTTAGAACAAAATATCAGATTTTGTATACAATAATACTAATACCTTAAATACAGTTAAGATTCTAGTATAAAAGCGGTAAAGGCAATAAAATAACATTAGTATAAATAAACACATAAGCACAAACAACACACTTTGTATAATCACACAAACTTGTTATTCACCTTCCAGTGAAAACTAGAATATTACCACGCATACTGTAAAACTCTTAATGTTCGCGAGCCCTTCATTTTCGCGAATTTCGCGAATTGAAAAATTCGCGAAATTTAAGGGCACGCGAAAATTTCGATCTTTAAGAATTTCAATGCAGGCATCTGGAATTCGCGAAATTTAGTGGCCGCGATTCTGTCCTTTGTGACCGATTCGCGAAAAATAGGGGCCGCGAAATTAAAGGGTTTTACAGTATTTACAAATGTCGACGCAACCGCACACGGATAACGACGAACAAGATGCCATTCTGTCACGAAAAACCAAAACGAAAAAACAACCCGACTGCAGCACTTTACTCGCGTCCCACATGACCAAGAAAGCCCGTAAATAAGTTGTTACTCACTTGTCGATCGTATCCATACGTTCCACAATATCCGTGGCGAAAACATTTGAACACGAACTTTAGGTCTATCGATAATCGACCAGTGTTACCGTTGGCTGGTTGCCACATATGTCACTCAAACCGTAGCAGGACTTGTTCCGCGAATCCACGTAAATGCCGTAGTATCAAGCGAACACAAAAAAACTACCCGAGACTGCGGTGACGATCAAGAAACCACAGGAAGGATCAAAAGAACCACACACACACACACACACGAGCAGCGAGCGGCAGCAGTGTGGGAGGCTTAACCAGCTCAACGTCGTCGACCCATCTCTTGCTCGCGTGCGCTCCCTGCAGCGATGACTGGATGTTTTTCGGTTCCCTTCCCTTCTCAAAGTCTCAGGGTTCCTTTTTAGACAGTCAGCAGCTCACACACAACGTAAATTTACCAGAATCGGAGCCCGTACGAGGGAAGAAAACGTCGCAGCGGACCGGTTCATTCGAAAAGTGTGAGGATCTGCGGGATTGCACCGATTGCACGTAGTCCCGCGGTTACGGGGATAATCATAAATAAAAAAATTCGTACTTTCAACCTTGATAGCGCGTTGTATATTATGTTTATATTATATATATAATAAATTGTACAATACTGCGCTTTTAAAACATATATTAATGTCAGATAAACGCTCCCGAACACCCCGCGTCGTCGCGTTTTTTTCACGTCGATGCGGTCGGTGCCACAAAATTTTCTCACGTAGTTGCGCTATGGACTTCCTTCCTCCGCCATTGTGACGTAACCACTCGGAGCGCTCTGGCCTTCTCTTCTAGGAGGTGTTGATCTGTCCGAGTGTGTGTTTGCGTTAGAGAGAGAAAGATAGAAGGTGGATTACGTGGATAGATATTCGACGTAAGGTTCGAGTTTGTTTTGTAGTATAGAATCAGGGCAGTGGATAGAGGCTGGATGCACGCACGTGGTTGACCCCTTTAAATCACGCGGCGGCAGGTGCGTGATTCAAGGTTTTAGATGCTCATACGCTGCGTTTCATACTTAGTACACAGCACTGTAAAAGCTACTGGCACGAGCGCGTGGCTTCATCTAGATACTATCTACCTCTATCTAATACACGAAAGATTAAAGTAAAGTATTTTAATGCGTGCCTTCCACGGACGTCATCGTTCCGTGTCCATTGTCATTTTGGGTCATTCCGAATTGTTCTTGCCGAAAGAAATTAATGTAATGGTGCGAAATGTATGCTGCAAAAGCTACGCGTGCTCAGCAGCAAGGTCACAGCAATGGCAGCTGATGAGACGTCAGTGGAAACCAGGCACACTATTATAAATTACGATCCGTGTGAAGGAATCACCTCTTCACAACAGGCTGCTAGTCAGTGCAGCTGGTGCCCCCCCCCTCCTCTCCCCCACCAAAAAACAAACAAACAAAGGAACATTGGGAAGACTGCCATCGAACGATTGGCACCGAGCCCTGCGTCACACTTCGGCAGGACACTCCAACGTTCGTGCACGAGATCGGGCCCAATGATCGCGGCGTGGTCCTCTCACAGTTGCGAGAATTCTACATAAGATGGCGGTATACCTGTCTAACCAAACTACCTTGACTGGTCGGCATATGACGCACACGTTATCACCGAGTTACAACGGGAGAAATCTGAATTTGTATTGTACCCTTCGACATTTTTCTCCTTTGAACAACACACGGAGATAAAGGGGATACTTGATTACACTGCGTGTCGATATTATATTTATAGATGTGTGTGTGTGTGTGTGTGTGTGTGTGTGTGTGTGTGTGTGTGTGTGTGTGTGTGTGCGTGTGCGTGTGTGTGTGTGTGTGTGCGTGTGTGTCGTGTTGCGTGCGTGCGTGCGTGTTGTGCGTGTGTGTGTGTGTGTTAGGAAATCAACACGGAGCTGTGGTTTCACCGATGATCACCGCCGCTCTGACATTGCCGAGGCTTAGCGCGCTCCAACGGCCGCCTTCGTCGCAACTTGCGAAGCACGCACGCCCGAGCCTTTCCTCCTCAATGGCGCGCGCATCGAGTACCCCATTGTTCCGGAAGAGAGAAACGAACACGCGAGTGCACCGGCGTCCCTTTCGGCGCTGCTGCAAGAGCTCGGAGTTAGAGAGCCTAGACGTAAGAGTACTTAGAACGTTTGAAATTTTACGGCGGACGCCTCCCCGAACAGCTTGGGCGCAAAGGCGCGGGCGTCGCGGTGTCTCGTGGCAAGGATAAAACAGGCAGGAGAGGCGAAGACGCTCACGGACGATCGTCTTTTTCATCGCAGGTCGTATTGAAACTCGGCAGATAAACCAAGCCGTTGGAAACATATTGACGTCTAGGCACCCTGTTCGGAGTCGACGCGAGGGCGCGACCCCGGGCGGCCGTCGCTCGCATCGACGGCACACAATGGCAAATCAGCCGAGCCGAGCGCGGAACGCCTGATGCGAATATGAAGGAGTCACCCCCCCCCCCCGCTCCACTCGAGCGACCCACTTTTTTCCCCGACCAAACCAGGCGCGTGAAGCAATCGAGTCCGGGTTCGAGCGAGCTGCAACGACATACCCGACTCCGGAGACAAACAGAGAGACACGAGTCAACAAAGGCTGTTAAGAAGAACGCCAAGCGGGAAATAACGGGGAGGCAGGCTTTGGAACAGCGTCGAGAGGAGTATATATACAGGGCGCGCGTAAGCAGATCGAAGGCACATCCATCAGTCGCTGCGAAAGCGGGCTGCCGACCGCGTCTCTGGGACTTCTCGTCTCGTGAAGCACCGCCACTCGCGCGGCGGGTACAAAAGGAACTCGCTCGTTTTCGATCAGCCGGCACAGCGTGAGAAGAGCTCGCTCCCCGAATTGGTCAGGTGAACGAATCCGGGAACACACCGTAGGGGAGTAGAAAGCCCATTAGGAGCGACATTTCATCGAACGATACTCGAGCGATTCACGAATGAACTCGGATTCTGTGTCTCTAAAGGCTGTCTTTTATACGGTGTGTTAGCAGTGCTCACACATCGTATAAAAAACAGCTTTTAGAGACACTCTCTGAGACGTGTTGACGGTCACATTGGTGCATCGCGAATTATGTCCAACATGGTGGGGACTGCGCCAGGGCCGATAAATTCGACATCCGAAAATGAAAGACTCCATGTGACAGTGACCATTTTCAGGGGGATACTTCCGCCCATTTGTGATGTTTATTTTGATTTCTTTCGAAGGCTC